>JAWWEQ010039082.1:0-19017 GCA_035583055.1 Torymus tubicola
CCCCCCCCCCCCCCCCCCCCCCCCCCCCCCCCCCCCCCCCCCCCCCCCCCCCCGAAGCAGAGAGTGGCGATAGTGAAACTTTCTTTTAATGTATATATATGTAGGGTAAATAGTTTGGTAGAAGTTTTGTGCGCGTATAGTTTAATAAAGCGTGCGCACGTGGTAGACTAGAGTGAAAATAATTGATTTTTTTGTGGGTAGTTTGTGATATAATTACTTTAATAAAAAACATTTTCGTAACAACGGTGTATATATATATATATATAAGTATGCTTAAACTGAAAAGCACAACAGTCCCAGTATATATATATACACGCACATACCAAAAAAGATAAGAATGATAAATAAATATTCATGTTCGCGCGGGCACTCAAACATTTTTAATGCTGTGTATAATATACATATATATATACATTTCCACTCGTAGCCTCGACCGCGCGCGCGCGCGTATCTATATACGAGTGTATACCACAAGAATATGCATTCTCCTGCGAGAGATACGCTCTTTCCAGCGAGCGCACTCACTCTCTCTCTCTCTCTCGCTCTCTCGCGATATTTAAAAGTCTTTCTCTTCCTTAACCTCCTTCCATTGTCCGAAAATGGAGCAAACATTTTCATTTGAATAGCCTCCCACCTCTAAAAAGCAGACCAACACACACACTCACGCTTAGAAATGGCGCACGCGCGCGCGCCCGCGAGAAGAAGAAAAAAAAAAGGGAAAATGCATTTCCTCGAATACACACACACAAACACATACTATCTCACCACGAAAAGCATTAGCTGCTATATACCGTATGGACTTTCCACTATTTTCATTGCTCCTACTACTACTATTACTACAACTACTATTACTACAACTCGGTCTCACTCTCTCACAAATGTAACGTGGGGGAAAATTACGAGCCCACCCGGTAAAGTCTTCCCAATAACTCTCTTTTCACAGTATATATAGTGTTGCACGCCGCGTCGTGGCGCGAATCGCGAAAACTCGGCTAAATGCGCGCGCGCGGCGATACAACAACGCGAGAGTGTGCACTAATAAAAAAAAAGAGAGAGGAAAAAAGAAGATTCGCGCCAACTCTCAACTATATATGTGTATATACCATACAACGAAAGAGGGATAGAGAGGAAGGGAAAGAGAGAAGTCGGCGCATGGCCAAACTCGAGCAATTAGCCAGGAGCGCGCGCGAATCTTCGGTATAGAAGAGAGAGAGAGAGGGCGAGCAATCGCTACACGCCAGTATAGAGCGAAACTGACATTACTTTTTACGTGTGGCATCAGAGTGAGAGAGAGAGAGAGACGAGAACGGCCTAACGGGATTTCGCCTCGTGCGCGGCGGCAGTAGTCGCGTCCAATATCGGGGCCCTCTGGCACCACCAAAGATCCTCAAACTCTCTCGTTGAAAGTTCACCGTATACATATATATATAAACACTCTCGTATATATATATATATATATATATACACAAGCAAACCCCGGATATACGGGCCCAGAAAGAGAAGCGAGAACCTCGTCGTCTAATCCGGCTCGCCCACGTTATATGTATATATGTATACACACCTGTATATACAGTCACTGCCCTATTGTCTAGTATACGCTCTCTCTCTCTCTCTCACTCACTCGCGCGCACTTTTCTTGTTTCCCTGCACACTTCCGCCCCGGCTGCTATTTTAATCTCCATTCAGCTGGATGCTGCTGCTTCTGCTGTGGCTGCATCTTTGCACTGTTGAGAAGAGAGAGAGAGAGAGAGAGAAGGGAGAAAAATGCCCGCGAGGATATGATGCGCCGAGATGAGATATTGCGTCGTCGTCGTTCGTCTTCTCTTGCACCCAGTATATAAGCGAGCGAGCGTGCAAGCAGTACTGCTGCATCGATTCACCAGAAAGCGGGTCGATATATAGCGTAGAAATAGAAGAATCGCCGAGATTTTTTCTCTCTCTCTCTATATATATATATATTCCCGGGTACCGCGTGAAATAAGTTTCCTTTCTTCCTGCGGATTGAAATGAAAAGTATCGTCGTCTCTTTTGTGTATAATATTTATATATATACAATTTTTTTTCTTCTATCCGAGGATAATCTGTATAGCGCTATATCGATGAATGTCATCGCACAGCCGTATATAGTTGTGTCTGCGTCCTCGTCGACGTAGTTTTTTACGGTACATCGTAAAATCGTTGAGAAATCCCAAGTATGTGTATTATTATACAAGAAGAAAATTGCTCTCGAAGAGTATTAAATTTCTATACATACATATATATATATATATATATAAACCTCGTGCGCTAGCAGAATGAATGTTTATTGTCGTGTGTAGCAGTAGCAGCAGCAGCAGCAGTGTAGAATTATTTGGAGAATTACGCTCACGCGAGGAGAGTGCAGCACGAGCGAAACAAAATCCCTGCGCCCCTGCTATATATGCTTGTGTCGCGCTCTCCGTGCTACGATGTCGTATATATATACGCAAGAGAGCTATACGAAACTCTCGGCAAGCATAGAGAGAGAGAGAGAGAGAAGAGAGTCACGTGCGAGCTAAAGTCAATTACCGCGTCGAAATCACGCCGAGTAAATACAAACGCGCAACTCTACGCGACGGCTGGGCAAAGTATTCAAACTTCGCGAACCAGTGTATCTTAACAGCTTAGAAGAAGAGAGAGAGAAATAACAAAGTAAGCTCTGAAAATTCTCTCTTTCTTTCACTCTCACGTAACGTAAAAAAAAGAAGAAGCTACACTATACGTGTGTGTATAATCCATGTCGGAAAAATTTTAATACGCTGGGTGTCGCGCGAGTGTATCTCTCCTCTTTTTCCCTTATACTACTGCACAACGCGCGGCGAAACGAGAGAAAAAAAAATTAATTAAACCCCTTCAAGCGTTCGCGCGCGACTTTTTAATTCCCCGAAACGCGAGCAAAAGAAGCAGCACCACGCGGACGAGTACCTAGAGAGAGAATTTTCCCTATATACGTTGGGTGGGGGAGTGTCATCGCGATCTTGACCCATATCGTACGTACATATACGTATATACGCGCGCGCGGCTCCCGAGGCTAACGGCGCGTATCGGTCGACGATTATACGCCCCCCGGGGACTAAGCTCTTATCCTCTACACGTATATATAGATATCTATATGCATACATACCGAGTGTACACACATACACATTGCTTATTTTCATTCCAATCGCTTGCTCGTACGACTATACATACTTACGAGAGGGAGAGAGAGACACCACGACGAACTTATAACAGACTGGGCCAGATGCGCGCGCGTGGCGTTTTCTCGCGAGAGACTATATACTATGCTAAATCTGTCGTCGCCGTCGCGTTCTCTCCTAAAGCTTCTTCTTCTCTTCATTCGAGAGCGCACAACTGGTAGCGCGGCAAGCCATTAAAGCCGCGAGCGAGTGTCTGACCCTTAACACAAGGGAGGAGGAGGAGGGGAAGGGGGAAGAGGCACGAAAAATCTACCGTCGGTGCTCTACTATATACTGCTCGTGAATTGCGTCAACACGCCGTGTGGCACTCATGCCAATTGTGCTCGCGACGCGCGCAAGTGTCTTGAGAGAGAGAGAGAGAAGAGCGGAGAGAGAGAGAAGTGTACATGCATGAGTAAGAGAGAGAGAGAGAGAGAGGATAGTTAATGCCATGAGATGGTGAGAGTGTACGTATGCATGTATGTGTGTGTGTGTATGTCTACTAGTTGCGCGCCCGGGAAATGCCCTTTTGCATGCCTCGCTCTTTTCGAGGAGATGGTATTTATATTCAGAAGTGCGCGCGCGCGCCGCCAGGGCTTTTTTTTGTCTTTTTAAATGCCTCGAGTATCGTATATATATATATACCTATAGGAGAGAAAGAATGTGTGTATGTATATTTTGGTGAATCACGGGTTGGTAATATATATGAATTTGTAAAGGGATTATCGTGTGTAACGAGTGATATTAATATGTTGAACGTGTTATTGTAGTCTGAAGCAAAGCTTGGCAAATGGTTTTATTCGTTTTTTTTTGTTTAAAATGTGTACGAAAATGTTTCGTTCGCGCGAACAAATATAATAAACGATTAAAATTGCATTCCATTATATCGAGTTCTCAGTAAATTTGCGCGACAACTGACAATATAAATATATATAACGAGGAATTAAAATTATATTGTTAGCAATTATAACATCCAATTAAATATTTCTTCTGTTATATAACTTTTAAAGTTATGAATAAAAGTACGTAGATATATATAGAGGTAATTACGGTTTTTTTTCTATTTGAACAGAATTAACTCGATTTTCTCAGTATAGTTATATACCAACACTTGAACGGAGTATGAATTTTAACGTGCAATATTCCCGATGATCGAACTAAATTTGTGCGTTAATTTGAATAACGATTCAGACGCCGATAATTGTCCGTCCGAGAGTAAACACGGCCATTGTCTATACACGCATATATATTCGCGCAAATTGTTCATTTTTTTTTTAAATTTACCTTTGATTAAAAACATTCACTCGATTGCATTTATCTTTTCTCTCGCGTATATGATACACGCGCGTTTTTCCGTCAATTATATTTATTTACTCTCTCGTTCTCTCTGCAACAATCTTATGCTTTGATTTTTCATTTTCTAGCAATGCATACACTTTTTAATACAGTCGTATATACAGTTATAGATTGCGGTTATACAAATTGAACGTATTTTCAATCGAACAGCCGAACGAAACACACACACGCGATGAAATTCCAAATTGTGGAATGCGCAGGTTGCGGGAATTCGACTCTACGCGGTATATATGTATATACACAGTCGCTAAAGATTCGATTATTTATTTGTGATCCGCAGCACCGTCATAACTTTAGTTATTTCGCGGATAATTAGTTTTTCATGCTCTGGAAACTAATTAAAAGTTAATAAAACGAGACCATTTACATAACTTCAATGGAACCTTGATTTGTCGTTTTGCAAACATCTAGCGCGCGCGTCTCAAGCAAAGTTTATAGCTTCAATCAGCGTTTCGCTCGTGACTACTCGCTTTCCCTATCTACAAAATACACCTCATCATCCAAGTATACATAAAAAAAAACAACAACAAATCTTATTCCTACATTTAAACTACACCATAAATGTCACAATAACCACACATTTGATATAATCCTCATTCCAAATGCACGATTATACACACGCACGCAGAGATTCTCTGTCACCCTCTTCTAACCCCTGCGGGAGTAAATCTCCCGCAGCGATTTTCGAGGTATACGTATATATATATACGTGGCGCTCGTGGTCGGCACCGCTGAAAATTCCTATCAAGATATATCAGAGGGACGAAGATAGCCGCTTATATAGAAGAGAAGTATATAGGTGAGGGAGAGACGAAGAGAGTCAAGCTCGTGCTGCTGCTGCTGCAGTATAACCGCGAAATGCCGGCGGCTGTACGCTCCATATCGAGACTAATTCCCTCCGCCGTAAGAGGGGGAGGCAAACTCTCTATACACAATATAACCCTTCCTCCTCTCTTCTCTCTCTCTCTCTCTCTCTCTCTCTCTCTCAACATATACATACATATAGACATAGAGGTAAAGTTCGAAAAGCCCCGCGTGCACACGTTCACAAAGTATAAGAGTATATGGGGAATGCGTTAATGGCTCGTGGCTCGCGTGTGTGTGTGCGTTTGAAGCAACGGCAGAACAGCGGACCAAATGCCGCATAGATCAGCAGCAGCCACCCACGCGGAATCCAGAACGTCGGATGGCGAGCTACGTTCTCTCTCTCTCTCTCTCTCTGCCTTTCGGATATCGCCCGGCACACACTCCATTGTACGGCTACGCGTTAATTTACGAGCCAATTAATTAGCGCGGTCGTATAGCGCACACATACACACACACACACACGTATGTAGTGTCTTCACGGGAGAAGAAGAGTAGGAAGAATGAGAGTGAGAGAGAAGTGGGGGAGGAGTCTCATTGTCGTTGCCAGAGAGAGAGAGAGAGTGAGTGAGTGAGTGAGAGCTCGTTTTCCCGAAACTCATCGCTGCAATTATTTTCACGCGCGTGAGCGTACGTATACCGTACACAATTCGTGTGCTGTAGATTAGCGCAGATGATTAGTCAACGAGTATACTCACGCGTGTGTATGTACTACTGTGTAGTGTGTAGTTTATATATATATAGTACTTTTGTTTTTTTTTTGTTTTGTTATATATATATAATACTGACATTGCACAAGAGCTCGTGTGTCTCTATTATAAAGCAGTTCGCGCGCGCGTTAACAGCCGCGTTATATACACACACACACGCACTACCGGGAGAAATTATGAGGTATATACGAGTGTGTATGTTTTGAGAGCTACTGTTATATACGACAGCCAACAATATATATACACGAGTGTGAAGCGTGAAAAACGTGTCGTTGGTCGGCTCGCGTTGACGATTGTATATACTTTAAGCGCGACGTTAATTGTATCCGGAGATTAACGTATAATACATATGTATATGCACATATAGGTCGTTTTATTATTATTATAATTATTATATTTTCGCGATGGAAAATTATTGCGTGTATATATATATAGCAATCGCGTATATAACATTCGTTGAGAATCGATACGACAGACGTGCGCGTATAGGAGGGAGGGGGGGTTAGGAGGAAACGGGAGGGCATCACGTTTTTGTGCCCCATCATCCCACCACCACTACTACCACCACAGCGTTGCTGGGCTCTCGCTGCATATATACATAAATCATGAGGAATACAAAAGCTCGAGTTGAGGAGACGTCTGAAAATAACTGCGCTAGCGAGCGAGGCAAGCAAGCAAGCAAGCGAGTGAACGCGCAGCAACCCATTATTGATCAAACAGCGCGTCTCCTGAAACTATATAGTGTTTCGTTGCGAAGCGCGCGCTTGCAGGGTCAGAGAGGATTGGTGAAGCCGGTTTGTTATGAGCCGCACAGTGGTGGAGGGATATTAGCGGGGAATCTATAATTATCTGTGCCGGAGGTATACTTGCGTGTATATGTATGTATGTATGTGGATATCGAGAGATTTTATCAATACAACAAAATCGGCCGCATATCGTGTGTGTGTGTGTGTTATAATGTTATAGGTACGCGTTGGAGATTTACATAATCAATCAATAACTTCGTAGGCACAGTTATCAGGACGAAGCAGATGGTTCTGGTAAATTAAGTAAGGATTTCGGTCGATTTTTGAGGTGGGTCAATGTAAGTGATGAAGAGAGAAATAGAGGGAAGCCCGTTCACTTGTAATTAAATGATGAGGAAAAAGGAGAAGGAGGTTTAGAAGTTGAGCTATACAATAGAATCGCCTGTAATTATCCGATGCCAGAAAATTGCCTCTCCGCGCGCGCTTTTATCGAGCGACTTTCTGACTCTCGTTCTCTCCTCGCTACTAAAGACAGACTATATCCTTCTAGCTTTCTCATTTTCGTTAACCATCCGTAGAGAACTGGCGCATAGCTCTCTCTCTCTCTGTCTCTCGTGTGTCCTTGGGTTTTCCCCGAAAGTGATTTGTCGGACGGATAATTAACAGAAGATTGATAGCTCAGATAGTTAAGTTACCACGTATATGTATGTATCCGGTAAATAATTCAATAAAATCTCATCTCTCAACTACTCCCACACATATATATATACACTCGTCGTGATTCTAATTTATTCCCACATCCACTAATATATGGTATAATCCGGTACACTGATAACTAAACACTCAACAAAGCAGCCAATTCGTTCTTATAATTCCCTCAAATCACACACCGCTACCAACAATTTAACCACATCGCCGCGGTAACCCTCACCCCTAAAAATTCCTGAAATTCAAGAGTGTACAATACAACACTGCGTATATATAGCGCAATCTGCACCCAACGACCGGTCTCCCGGTACCTCGTCAAGAAGTCGCACAGTATTTCCTGGGTATCATAAACAAAATACCACTACGAAATCGAGAGAACGCACGCCTTTACCACATCTATAGCGTCTCCCAACCTCGAATAATATCCCCATCCAACCCTCCTTCATCCACCATTAGTCGGCAGCTTCTTTCGAGGGTGTCATCCGCTGCCACCTCTCTCTCTCTCTCTCTCTCTCTCTCTTTAGCTGACACAAAGCGCGTTACGTCCACTCTCTCTCTCACCCTAACGCACCATCCCTCCCTCCTATCTCTCGGACAGATGCGTTATGGATGACGTTATCGGGCCGACTGCTGGCTAGGACACTGCGCCAGACAACGCGAATAATTTATCCTCTCTCTCTCTCTCTCCCACACTATACTATACTCTCTGCCTAGCTACTGTTCCACGCACGTGTCATCGGCTCGTAAACGAATCAACTCTCGAGGGGTGGTAGTAGTAGTAGTAGTGGTCGCGCCGCTTCTGCCGATGATGAGTGTGTGCGTGGGTGGGTGTATATGTGCAAACGCGTGCGCTGGCCCTTTGGATTGCCTCGCACGAGAGAGCATCCTCGTGATGTGACGAGGCGGCTGCTGCTGCTGCTCCTGTTGGTGACGACTGCAGCCCGCCTACTACATACTCGCTTACGCTCTCGGGTTATGGATTGCGAAAAGATATGCGTGCAGAGTGGAGTTGACGTGTGTGTGTGTGTGTGTGTGTGTGTGTGTGTTTTGATGGCCGGTGTGTGAGAGAGAGAGCGGGGAGGGGAGCGAATTGGGTTATAAAATACGTGGTACTGAGCTTTTTAGCGCGGGAGAGAATGTATGATGAGAGGACGGTTGAAAATTGTAACTGCGTTTAAACTGAGTTTGTAAAAGTGAAGGGAGTAGAAGGGGGGAGGTATAATAGAGAGAGAGGAATGTGAGTTTTTTTTTAGAGCTTCGCGTATAACCGAGTATAACGTGTTTTTTCGTCGGATATTGATCTAGTTGCAGGGTATAAGAAGCGGAAAGAAGAGCAGCAGCAGCAGCCCCTACCACTGCCGGCGCACTTCCTCGGCATAATAATACTCACTAATTTGAACGGAGAATATATGTATATATTCTCTATGTGCAGCGGCGTATTCACCGACAGAGACATACGAATTCGTGAATTGTCTCTCTTTCTCTCTCTCTCTCTCTCTCTCTCCCTTAGATATATACCCTGCGGCATAACAAAAGAACAATCGACGTTATATTCACTGGCGCGGTGGTGATTTTATTTCTACGCGCTGTGTCATCCTCGCGCGCTGCTCTTTGTTCCTCCACGCAAAACGGAGAAATCCTTGGTACAAAAGAAACAAGCTACGCGTGTTGAGTGTGGAAGGGGGAGAGAGAGAAATTGTAAAACTTGAAAATTTTACGAGAAACCCATTCGCGTAAATTTACATGAACAGCGAGTAGTCGCTTTTTATATATATATTAACATAAACATTTTGTCGGTGGTGGCGACGACGAACGTTCCACGTGTATTATTGTGTGTGTATATATATACACAGCTCATTTTTAATGCAGTCTACGAAACGCTAGTAAATAGCGAAACTTTATCGGCTTATTTTCTCACTCCTCTTTCTATATATATATATATATATATATATATATATATACTACTGCAGGCTGCTACAGCGCGAACGCGCCATTAATTTATTCGTTTGCACGACTAGGCGGTCGCCGATATTTTCTTCGGAATAAACGAAATGCACGCGGTTGGAATTTTTATTCGTTCGTATAGTTTTTTTGTTTGGTTGTATCCTTGATATACATAGCGATATAACGTGTTACCGGCGAGATTTTATTCCTCAGCGGGAAGAAGAGGAGGAGGAGGAGGAGGAGCTTTTGGAAAAATCAATGTTTGCCCCGGCGACAAAGGGTATGCCAAAAATGCTCTTTGTAAGCGCGCCGTCATTTCCATAAATTTGTATGGCTGCGTGTGTATATGTATATATGTGCGTCTTTATATTACGTAAATATGTAGATGGATAACAGTAAATATGTGAAGAGTTTTTCGAGGGGGTATATACGGAAAAATCCCTTCTCTCGTATATATATATGTATATGTATGTATATATATATACACACATGTGGAAAATATTTTTATAGGATTTCGGTAGAAAACAGTATTGCGCGGGGACGGAAAATATTCTTACGTTATATATACACATATATATACATTGTAAAGTATACGTTAGTAACCAACATTTGGAAAATTACTGTATACATATTTCTGCGAATTTTATACTGCACTTTATACTCTTATATATTTCAAAACCGCGTTTAAAATTTTACGAACATACCTCAAAACAAACGCGGTTGTCAGTCAAAATTTTCACGTTTTCTCAAAACAATCCTGAAAATTGTTTGAAAATAAAACGACGAAAAAACTACCAATCTTTTAAAACCTTCACTGTTGTTTTCATTAAAAACAAAAAAAAAACAAAGAAAAAAAGAGAAATCCAACGCCCTCAGCAATAAAAATCCTCCGACAAACATTCAATCCAAAAACAATCGCTCGAAATTCACCGCACCCACACACATTCTCACCCACGTAGAAAATTAAACCAACACCACATCACAACTATATACATATATATATACAACAACACCACGTGCGAGCAATGAAAAATCACCTCCCACGAGGCATCACCTCTCTTCCCCCGAAATAAAAAAAAAAACAGCAACCTCAACTCAACGACGCTCACTCTGCGAATTCGCTCGTCGCCCACTCGAGATTCATCGACTATAACAGCAACGGCGGCGCGCCTCTTTCAATACGCAATCACACAGCACTGCGCGTCGTCGTCCCTTTCACTCTCTCTCTCTCTCTCTCTCTCTCTCTCTCTCTCTCTCGCATCCTTCAAAATCTCCATCGCGGAGCTATCACCACCACCACCACCGTAACGGGGAAAAGAACGATTTCCGCATCCATCATGAAAAAGCCATACTATATACCGGAAAAAGAATATAGGAATAAAAAAAAGATGATACGTATATATATGTATATCCATATACGCAAGTTATGTGTATATATATGCGCGAGTGTAGCATACACCCGGTTATTAATCACACCTATATAGGCGAGGCGTGCGAGTGTCAGCGCGCGCTGCAGCAGCAGCAGTAGCAGCCATAAGGCCTGACTAATCGCTTTGCCATTACAAATTAATGTACTCGCGTAGGAGAAGGAGGAGGAGGGAGGGGCAAAACGAAACTGTATATGTATATATAGAAAGGGAATGAAGGGGGGAAAAAAGAGAGAGAAGAGAGAAAAAAATTTCACCGCGTCCGAGCTATTAGCGACGTCGCGGTCCATTGTACCCTGCCTGCCTGCCTGCCGATCTCCTCTCTCTCTCTCTCCTCTTTCTCTTTCACTTTTCGCGTGCGCTGCTCTCTCGGCTCTTTTTGCCGGCTCGTAAAACCGTCGTCGAGAGAGTCGAGTCTCAGTCGCTCTCTTATATATATAGAGAGAGAAATATACTCTCTCTCTATAGCTATGTATTTTCACGGCTGCTCTAAACTAAGGTTATGTACTCTCTCTCTCTCTCTCTCTCGCGCGCGCGCTCTCGCTTATACCTCCGCCGTCTTGAGCATAATAACTTTTACGGTCGACAGCGCGCGATGACAATAAGCAAATTGAATCGACGACGTTGGTGCTGTTTTAAACGCGCGAGAGTGAAGAGAGATCGTTAGAGACAATGACTATACGCGTATAGAATAGGGAGAGAAAAGAGAAGAAAAAAAACACTGTCGTTCCAGCTTAAAACGGATCGGATTTTGCTCGTAAGACTATGGCAAACTTCTTAAGTACGCGGCGACGGTGCTCTGCGAGGCACTTTCTCTTCCTTTGTAATCGGCGCCGCACGGCCGTGTCGCGGATAATAAATTTCCGATTCTGAGTTTAGCAGCGCGCCCCCGCGCTGCTGAGTTTTCGGGCGAGAAGACCAAGAAGTAAGAGAGAGAGAGAGAATGGATCTTATGACGTTTTTACGCTATCTACCGGGCGCTCGTGCCTGCATAATTGCCTTCATAACACTTTAGCCGCTCTGCTCCGGGGATATCGTCGTGTGATTGTTCGTGCATTTCTCGAACGTCGTATACGTTCTTTTATTTCTAAGTTTCTAACGTTATATGTCATCTATATAAGTTCTATAGAGATAATAGATTCACGTTCGTCCTTTACAATTTAACTTTACCATTACTATATATTACGTTTTTACAATTTTCAACTATTCATCAAAGAGAAAAACCACAGCCACCTACTTTTTTCTTCCAGCAAAATAACTGCGATGAACATATACAACAGTAACCTGGGATAAAACAACAGAAACCGAGGTTTTCCCTCATTTTCTAAAGTAGCCCCACGCGCGCGCACTCGCGTAATTGTTATCTCCTTCATTCATTAGGATAAGGAAAACATGTTATATCACACCTGCGGAGAATAAGCATTACCTCTATATATACGGGAGTTCAAGGATTTTAATCAAACAGCGTTCGCTCATGCGTACGAGTATATATAGTAGTGTACGTAAGAGGAGGGCTTTTCCGTTACCGAATAATGAAAACTCTCGTACTATAATACGCTCGCCCACCGCTCCCGCGCGCACCTGCAATTTATTCTAATGGTTTTCCCCGCTTATACACCCACCCCTATATATACGAGCATGCGTCGAGTTATTATCTTCATTACTGCGATATAAAATACGGCGTGTGTGAATCATGTTTCCTTTTAGACCCTTAACCCCCCACATCGGCTTTTCATTTTGGAATTTCTGTTTAATACATTTATACGCATACGTTGTGTTGTTTCAATATGAGATGGTGGTATGGTGCGGTTGTTGGAGAGAATTTGCGAGACCGAACGATGGTGTAAGGTGATAATGTGCTTGTATTACTCTATATACGAGTTGATAAAACGAAGCGTTATACGCGCTTTTTATATACGTCATAACGGTTAAAGAAAGGTTATAATATCATATATATAGATATATACCTTCGTCGTACCGTGAAAATGTAATTAGTTTTGATCGCAGCTTGTAAGCGAATAGAGCGTTAAGTTAGCTCGTATTAAGGCAAATAAATCTGTGTGTTTATTTTCGTTATATATATATATATATATATACTGATGCTCTGCGTCGCGCAAAGTGGGTAAATAAAAAGTTTTATACAAAGTTCAACGTTTCTATATAACCGTATAAATTTACATTGGAGAATACGAGATCGCGAAGTTTACAGTTCTCGATAAACTTTTAAATAAATTTTTGAAATATCAATGGATACATATATATAATATATAGCAATCAATTTACACTTGTACAATTCTGTTTATTTAAATCAATTTATATACATTTAAAGGAAAGAAAGGTTGTACTCATTTCAATTAAATTGAAAAATTGCATCACCCTTTAATTAAAATTATATAAATCAAAGGTAACCGTCGTGTCATTGCAATTATTCGATTCCTCGAACCATATACGATACATTTTCACAGAATTCCAGAGTAGCAGCGATGTTTCCTTCTACAATCGAAATAAAAAAGGGAAAAAAAAAGAACTCAGTGATCGTTGCACGAAATGTTAATCAGAGCTCATAAAGGATAGCAGAAATACACCAGCAATATTCCTTTCCCGTTTCCCGTGGGCTGTTCTCAAACAAGCCCGTTTGATAATCTTATCGGAAAGGTTGTCTTCTCTGCTGTATATATACACGCGCTGGGAAAAGACTCTCGCGTCAATCCGATATTAAAAAAAGAAGAGAAAAAAAATCAACATCGACGACGACTCCATCGTCGCGGGTGAACTTTTGTCCGCGACAATTTCGCTTTTTCCTCCAGACAACTTCTTCCCTGCGTGAGTGGCCGAAGAGCAGCAGTACACGTATATACACACACGCACACATAGTACTATAGCTATGCACTACACGCGCGTGAGATGTATCAACGTTGGAGAAGGATAAATCGTGCCATCTCGTGTCCATCTACGTAATGGCAGCAGCTGCTTTTTTTCCTCTCTCTCTCTCTCCTGTTTCTATAGCAATGAGTGAGAGATATACACGTGCATAGACAGTAGACAACAGCGCGGATAAAAAAGAACTCGAGGACACTATTATATTTAAGATGGAAAGGAAGTAGTAGTAGTAGTAGAAGGAGAGTACGTCGGTTGCTGGTGTATACACTCGGTTTCTTTAATATCGGGGATGCAACAGCAACAGCAGCGTTTCTCGCTTAGCTGCACAGCTGATGCCAGCCAACAAGTTGCTTTGTTCTCGACAATCTTACGCCCGGCCTAAAAGTTTTCTTTCCTCCTCTTCTCCCCCCCCCCCCCCGTCGTCGTTTTTTCTCGGTCTCGCCGGTCTCTTATCCACCCACCCACCCACTCCCCCGGTCTTTTTCCTCCTTCGCCTTCCTCTGCTCGCGACTTCTCTCCCGCGTATTTAAGGTTTTAATAAAGAAGAGCAGCGGAGACTGCAATTTTTTATTGCGAGGTAGAGGAGGAGGAGGAAGAAGAAGAGAATCCACAGGCTAATTTAAGGGGAGAGGGGAAAAAAACTCACCGGTGTCTCTACGGACGGCCGCGCAACGGTATATATAGCACCGAGAGTGTGTTCTTTATCTATTAGGCGCATTATGCGCCGTTTAGGTGAACGCCTACGCTATATACACTTGGGGATGAAAAATTACTGGATATTAGGTTATATCTGGTTTATTTTTCTTTTTTTCCCCCATTTTGTTATATGTATATATATATATATATGGGTATGTGTGGATTTTTTCCGTATACATACTGGTTACTATATATATACTCGATGGCCGCGCTTAATCAATGCAATTAGTTGTACGTGCGCGGGCATTTTGTTTTAATTAAAAATGTAAAACGGCGTGAGAATGAGCGAGAGAGAGAGAGAGAGAGTGTGGAAATGGGTCAGATATAGAATGTCGCGCGCAGGCATGAAAAGCCGAGTAATTATAAAAGTTTAATATAGATATTTCCGATGCGAGCGGCAGTGCTGTGCGCACGTTCGCGCAATGTGATTTTATTTAATTAATGAAGAAAGCGCGCGGAGCTTTGAACAATTTACACGGTGAACTGATGGTACCTGTAATGCACTTTTATTACCGCGATATTTTATATATAAGTAAAACTTATCGATTTAGATATCTTGTATATATAAATGTTGTTGGTAATTTCTCTGTTTACATATATAATATTATTATACGGTGAAGAAGAACGCGAGAAACCTTTTATTTGAGATTATCCTTAGCACACGTATTTTTTCTTTCGCTAACTTTTATTTTCATAAAGGAATCTCATTTACGTTTTATCGTATATATAACATAAAAGAACATTCTTTATCGGAAACCCGACCTTGCGCTTTTATCGGGACATAAAAATTTGTTCCAATTACATGATCGTCGATGTTATTCCAGTAGTTGTTCCTCAAAACGATTTTCTCCGTCTGATCAACTGTTCCATAATTTACCCAAGAGACAACTTACGACAAATATCACAACAAACATCCCCTTACTTATAAATTACCCAATTAAAATAACCAAACAAAAATAAATGTAGAAAGAAAAAAAAAGAAAGAACGACGTATATACAATTCACCATTCCCCCGAACTCTCGAAAACATCGGTCAAAGCCACGTACAGCAGCAGCAGCAGCCCCCCTCCCCTCTTGTCTCGCGATCGGGCCTCGATAAAACGACAAAAGCTCGCGCGTTGTATATACCCATGCCCAGAGACAGCCACTGCTGCTACTGCGTCCGACAAGCGTGTAATTCGCGGTCCAGCAGCTAACCTCCCGGAAGAACGTCTCTCCCTCCCTCCCCCCTTCTCTCACTGCGCCGATGCCATCGACCGGTATTTCGTCCCTGTCGTTGCTACTGCTGCTGTTCTTTTTCTCTCTCTCTCTCTCTCTTGTTCGCCCTGTCGCAAAAACCAAGCGTAGAGTTATGCTGTGGACTATATATAGGGAGAGAGAGAGAGAGTTTGTACGTTATATGGATCGCAAGGAGACTGCGGTTTATGGCTAACGGCAGCGCGGAGCTTTTGTGTGTAATCGAATTTTCCAGTATGGTATAATGATTTTCTTTCCTTTTTTTTTATCTACGTTGGAATATTAATTTAAACTCTAGAGGGAGGAGGGAAGATTATATTCGCGCGCCGAGAGAGAGTAATGATGGAGTAATTAACTGCCCTCATCTCTCTCTCTCTCTGGTGGTGGTATGAGAGAGGAAATCGGGGGAAGTGAGAATTTCGCGCGAACTTTTATATAATGCGAAATTACGGCTCTTTGAGAAGAAGTAGTAGAAGGAGAGGAGAAGGAAGAAGAACTACTAGGCGAAGAAGAAGAAGAAGAAGAAGTTTTTCCTTCGATTGAATAAATGCATAGGTGCGTGCCCGAGCAAGCGCCGAATGAATTGGGGAAAAGTTTCTCGCGAGGTGGACGAAGCTTGAAAATTTCATAGTTAAATTATGTTTTTAATTATTCGACCCTGATTTTTAATTAAGATTATTTTTAATTGTTCGCGCTCGTTATTATCTGGATATGGTTAGCGGTGTGCGCATGGTAAAGTATAATATAATTAAGGATCTGTTCTTTTACAACTATATTATGTATAATTATGCATAAATTTTGTCGGAAACAATAGAAAGTTAATTTGGGAATTTCTTTTTCTTGTAAATTCAACTTACGTAAAAAAAATATGGATTGTGGTGGAATGATTTAGAGCGACTCGGCAACTCACCTGGAACATAAAATAAAAATATAATCAGATTAACGAGAGTTATTGGTACCAAGTATCAGCATCAATTTAAAATTTTTATATACTGCTCTTTTAAGGTTTGTGTAATTAACATTTTAAATGATTAAAGGAAAATTGGTATCTACGGAGTATATGTATATATATAAGTACTTCATTAAACATTAGGCTATACACTGTCTATTAATTCAAAGTGTTCTTTAAGCAGAGAAAAATACTTTGAATTTACGAGGCAAGTTGGTAGAATGCAACAGTGCATAAACATTGCACTGCGCTGTGGTTAAACTTTTACAGACATAGTAAATTCTATTAATGCGATATGTTCTCGTGACGTATATATACACACACACACACGCATGCAAGGCGTACAAAATTTTGCAGAAAAAAAAAGAAAAACTCATTATTCCGAATGAAAAATACTTCCTTATCCCGAGATATAAAAGAAAAGCGAAATATCGACCTATACGTTTGTATATCATCACACACAGGCCGCAATACACAACAATATATGCGCGACTACATTGCAAAGTTCTTTGACGGCGATTGTGATGAAAATTGTAAAATTACTTTGCCGCGCATAAAGAAGGACTCTGACGACAGTGCAAAAGTGTATTACGTTGTGCTGACTCATACGTCCCAGAAGATTTTTCTCATCCGAGATGAAAAATAAAAGATATCCTCAACGCTCTCTCAAGACTTACAAACAAACACATCTATACATATATATATATATACATTCAAAGAATACGACGACGACGACGACGATGACACAACTTTGCAACTAAGAAGTTCCGCGAGCAAACAAATTATTTCTCGAGAGTACAAAAGAAACTTGCTCTTATACGTATATAAGTACTTATACATATATATATATATATATATATATAACGTACAATCCCTATATACGAACTATAGAGAAAAATAAGGTTGTAGCGCAACCACGTCGATTCCGCGTGTCACTCGAGCAAGCCGAATAATATTAGACTTGGCCGCTCCGGTCGGCTTTTTGCAGCAGCAGCAGCAGCGATGTCGGTATATAGCCGCCTCATGCTGTTACTGCGGAACGCTCGCGCGAGTCGTCATGAAAATTTCAATCGGCGCAACATCTAAATTAGTTCCCCTCTCCCTTCCCCCCCTTTCGCAAAAGATATACTCACTCACCACATATATATATATGTATACACATACATAGTGCTTTTACGTTTATATAGGTCATCGTTGTAAAGATTTTATCTCTTTTACGACGCGCGATGCCGCCGCCGCCGCCGCCGCACACGATTTAAATTTCAACTACTCCACGTATCCGTGTGTCCGATAAATCAATAATAATTTAATATATATATAAATATATAAATCGTGTGTATGTACCAGCAGCTGTAGCAGCAACGTGTATAGTAGTGTAGTCCTCACGGACCACGCTTGCGTTAAGTAGGTATGCGTGTTTGGATCGAGACCATGATGTGCATTTGGCATAATTAACCCTCTCGCTCTCTCCTTCCTCAGTTTGCAAGACGGTGACGGATGCCGCGGCGCGGTGAGAACGAGAGCGGGTGGATTAATAATTTGACAAATAAACAAACACGGTACGTGCATCATCTCGTTCACGCGTATATATGTCCGCGAGCGTTTACTTATTTATAACGTAGGGATAAAAATATACCAGCAGCCGTGGTGTGTTGCTGCACGCAGCATTTATATAAACCTCGCCGCCGTCGTCGTCGTCGTGCACCGAGATGTACGCTTTTATATATATATATGGGTGAGAGAGAGTGTGAAAGTCTATATTAAAAGCTACGTGGCCGTACCTTTACGTTCAGCGGCGTATCTCCTCTTCGCCAATATACATCGTCGACGTGTGAGAAGCCGTCGACGAAATATATCAGCAACAACCGGAGGAGTAGATCGACGATCCGATTGCTCCTGTTATATGCATTAGTCATTTTCGTTCACTTGCATTCTCTCTCTCTCTCTTTCACTCTCTCCTATAACCATCGTACTAACGAAAATCTCAACACACGCGTGTGTGTGTGTAGAGCAGGTGTCACCTCGTTTCTATCGAATATTTCAACTTTTCTCTCTCACTCACTCTCTCAGCGCGTAGTATTATATTTATAGGACTGTGTACACATTTTGCAATCGGCCAGTGCAACTTCCGCTCGACCCAGAGAGAGAGAGAGAAGAGGAGCTCGAATTAACGGCGGGAGTTGAGGTAGGCGCACATATACGCGGCCGGCATTGAATCGCTTCCAGCTGCCCTCGAGCTGCCAAATAGTATAGTTACTTGGGTCCCTGAGTGTATGTATACTGGGTAAGTGTATGTATATATATATA
>JAWWEQ010039103.1:0-19010 GCA_035583055.1 Torymus tubicola
GATATATAATTTCTATTGAAAATAAACAATTTTGAGACATTGATGCTCAAGAAACTACTTGTCATATCGAAAAACGGCAAAGGAACTTTTCGTTCAGAATTTCGAGTTCTACAAGAGAATGATGTGCAAAACATACATTTTCCGAACAGTTTGTATATACTTTATACATAATTAATAAGTTATATAACATGTATTCATTAAAATAACATCCAACCTTAGCGACCCTATTCCTCACCAACATAAAAAAATATCTTTATAGCTTCACCAACTACACACTTACATATCTCGCATCCACTTTCTGGAACTCCCCATTCACCAACACGCGCGGCCGCTTAACCTACGGAAAAATGCCATTACCTAACAAAAAATATATTCCCACCTTCACTCTATACATATATATATATATATATATATAGACACACCACACACACTCCATTCGCGTTATCGTCTGCGCGTCTTCCTCCTCGTTCTCTTCGCACCCCCTACAAAAAAAATGTCCATGTCCGCGAAAGACACGTCGCAGATATAAACCG
This sequence comes from Torymus tubicola, assembly GCA_035583055.1. Lineage (NCBI taxonomy): Eukaryota > Metazoa > Arthropoda > Insecta > Hymenoptera > Torymidae > Torymus > Torymus tubicola. Next base: position 534 of record JAWWEQ010039103.1, read on the forward strand.
TACTTGTATGCGCGTGGTGCTGCTCGCGTCAGCGTAACGCGATCGTAAGAACCTGCGCGTTGAATATTTTCCCACAAAACTCGGCTGACACCAAACGCGCTCGCTCGTTGATAAAGGACCTGCGTGATAAGGAAAATATATATATATATATATACATATATGCGCTATTTTCGTCGCGAGACTTATATAGATATGTATATACGCGCATTTTCAACAAAAAAAAATTGCGACGCATTATATATATATATATATATACGCGTGCTACTAGGATATATTATTATTACAAGATGCACGTGACTGCGTTGTTCTAGGAATTTCCGATAACGCGCGATGCGTGCGAGTTATACGAGAGAAGGATGTCGTTCGTCGAACGCTGACGATTATATAGGTTATAAGTGTATATAGGCAAAACATTAATGTATATAGGTATATATAGTTATGTGTAACAGTAGGTCGATCTGCTGATGGTTTATAGTAGCATAGTCTGTAGACTTATGGCAAATCGTGTTAAGGCCGCGCGCGCGCGCGTGCAATTGAGCAGTATGTGTATATTGGCTTACGCTTTTATCGGCGAGTAGTAGGATATTATATACACGTGTATATATATATGCGACGAGCGATGGATTCTAGGACTGAGGTTGCTGAGAAGGGATGGACGTAGTTACGCGTGTACGATGCGTTTTATCTGGTGTATATTAGCGGGGAGAGAGGTGGAGTCTCTGACAAGAACCGTCGGGTGTTGAATATCAAAATAGGTTGGGTTCTTAATATATATGCATGTGTGTGTGTGTGGCTGGGTTGGGTTAGAATATGATAACGGTATGTGTAGATATTTACGATGAAATTGTGGTTTTATTTTTTTGGTGTCGAGAGAATTAAGCAACAGGTAATATATAATATAGTTAAATGAACATTCTGTTTGTTTTGTATTAAATTATAGTTTTTATATAATGCATAATATAATATAGACAATTATGTATTACATCTAATTCTTGGAAAAATTGAGATATTATATTTATTGGGAAATAAAGGCGAAATTTGAAGAAACCACAAGATATTGTGTATTTTGAGATGGACAGCATGGTATTATGCGACGTGTTACGGTTTTTCGAGATTCATGGTCATTTTTCAATAGATTGGTTTGAAATTTTACCTGTTTGAGTGGACAATGAGTTTGTTTTTGTACGTCTGCTCACAACATTTAAGAAACGTTAATAAAAATAAATTTTTAATTAAAAAGTTTTATCGATGTATATGGGAACCACCCTCTCATGTTATTACACAAAATCATATCACACTATTGACATTTCTCATTATAAAAATATAAACAAAAATAAAATTGAACTTTACTTACCGCAGCCTACTAATACCATCTTGCCTTTAAATACATATAATACTCGTCAAAAAACCATTTCATACCCAGATACAATCTCCATACACCGATCACCGTACGAATCTTCCGAATTTTTCCCTCAAAAAAAGTATCTCTCGCTCCGATCTGTCACTCGTTACCTAGAACCCGCACACCTCGTATACCTATAATATATATACCCATGACCACACAGACGAAAGATATAGTAGGACCACAACCGAACGAGCATCACACTGCAAGACGTAGGATTATAAAACACTTCCCGCGATCGGACGTCGTCGCACAGACTTGTGAATATAATAAACTCGCGCGCGTTTTTTTTTCCTTAGGGGTCCCTGCTCTTATCACCATATACCGATCTATATCTACCGCACTATACTGCTACTACTATACACCATCATATATATAGCCTTAGGGGGGAGCTAAAACTTATACACGTTGAGTACATCATCATCTCCCTCTCTCTTCGAAATAATTAGTCGTCGCCGTCGTGTCATAAATCTCCACTCTGCGTACATGTAACGAGTAAAAAGCGTCCTCCACACATATATACATACACGTGCGTTATTACACGTCCTGCGCGTACCGCATGTATGTATGTATATATATAGGATCTATACTATACACTTGTAGTTGGTTGATGACAGTGCCCGAGCGACAGAACGACGACGACGCGCACGTAGTAGTCGTCTCTCTGCCCTCAAATCACCGGGCGCATCTAACTAACCGTGTAATCGGCAATTTGGCCTTATTACAACGCGCGCGACAGTAACAGTGATTGCACACTGGCATGGACCGACGCAGCTGCCGAAAATCCGTACGTACGTACGTTCGTACCCCAGGGTTTAATGAGAGAAACATACATAGATATATGTATATAGGAAAAGAGTATATGTGTATGTATATATATAGATAAGTAAGAGAAAAGGCTTAGTTCTTTTCTTTTTTCTTCTTCGTTCTATTCGGCCGGATAAATCTTACGCAAGGTATTTGACCCAACGCCGTCATCGTAGCTGTCGTCGACAAAGTACCCAATGACACATAAAAAGCATATTTTCGGGTATTAGCGGTCGTGCGAGCTGCTTGCTTGCTTGCTACCTGTTTTTCACGCCTGAAAGAAAGTGAGCGAGATCCTGCGCCGCAGGCATGATGTTCGATCTTCTGATCTTTTACACGTATATACGTATGCGCTAATGGGAAAATAATCTTCGGGAAGAGTAAGTAAAGTAGTCGAGTATAGACCTGTTAGCTATATATAAGATGGAGGTTGCTTGATTCGCTTCGTTGAGATAATGGGATTGAGTGCGGTGGGTTTTTGTATATATACATAAGGTGGATTATGGGTTCAAGCGATTCGTGAGCGGTGCAGTTGTTTGGTGATGTGTGTATATGATTGGTTGGAATGTTGGGAGGTGAGTGGAGTGAAGAGGTAAAAGTATGTAAGTAATGGTAATGTGAAATTGTTTAGAGGTATCGAAAGTTTGGAGATTATATAGGGTGAGAATTGTAAAATTCATGAATATAATATATTTTTTATGATATTAAACTATTTTTTGTAAACAATTGCGTTAAAAATTATATGTAGTAAAAAATAATTATATATACTAATATTGTAAATATTCCTTTTAATATAAAATATACGTTATAACAATAAATGAATTACCTATCGGCAAAATCTCATACGTATAAATCACCTGTTTGTAATAATTTGATTCTTCGTCCCGCAGAGTACAAGTGGAAGGATTACTAAAAGCATGTCTGTAAAATTATTTTACGATACAGGTATGATAAAATTCTATTATTTTATTAAACAGTGGTTCGAAATGGTGCGATAAGATTTTTTAAAAACTTTTATACATCTATATTATTACATAAAATAGCATAAAATATAACATCAAAATACAGATTTCAATGTTATACTGTTTCGATTTCTATAGCAATTTGTTACTTGAACTACTCTAGCATACTTTAACCAAACGATAACAATCTTATTACAACAACTATATAAACCATATTACAACCCACTTAAACGAATTACATAAACCTAATCATTCACCTCGGCACACATCGCCCACGTGGGGCAAATCTATAATTAAAATTAGTATCCACGCGAACCTTCACACCTCGAACCAAACCACCACCACCACCAGCCGCTATATATACCTCGACACCTCGACAGAGCGGACGCAGATAACGCTTATCACTGTCCAACAGCGAGTGTCGTGTATCTCGTCCCTCGTGTCGCCTCCTCCTCGTCGTCGTCGTCGTCAGGCCGCGCGCGATTGATCGGCGGCCCAGTTTCCATGGGAATCGGCGCGCGGGTGAACAAGTGTCTCCTCTCACTCACTCCCTCATACTATATACCGCCCTTTATATACGTCGGAATGCAATTAAGCGCGACGTACGAAACACGAGCCAGTTGAGAGAGAGAGAGAATTCCACGTTGTTGCTACGAAAACGCGTTCGTTCTTCACTCTCTCTATGTATACACCCTTTTTGGCTCGCGTGGATTTTGCAGGTGCGTGTGAGCAAAGCGAGCGAGCGAGAGCAACGTTACGTTGTATGTATATATAATCGGAGGGATGAGGGTGAAGAGAAAGAGAGGAGGGGGGGATGGAGTAAAGAGGGAAAATGGCGTCGCGTTAGAGGGAGGGGGTGTATAGTAACGAGACACCGAATCGAACAAGACGCCATCGCGCGCGCGCGCGCCCGCGTCGACGCCCCGGTGTGCGGTATAGAACACGCGAGCGCGGCCTAGTTCGAATGTGTATTATACACAGGTGATGCGCTGATACGAGCTGTGCGCTGCGGTTCATTTGAATATGTAGCTTTTAAGATGTCGATGTGGTAGATGTATATGGTGGTGGTGTATAGGAGAGTATTTGTATTATAACAGGAGTTGGTGATGGAGGATTAGAGAGAGAGATTTTTCGAATTTTTTTTTGGGTTGGGATTTAAATGACGTTTAGTGGGTTTGTTTTTGGTGGCGGTGTCTCTTTGGTTTTCGACCGCCGTGAATTATAATATAGGAATAATGTTGTTATATGTATCGTGGATGTTGTTTTTGCGGTGGTTGTGTTCCGGGTGATATAGGGTTTGTGTACTTATATATTTAGAGAGATTAGGTTCGCGCGTGTTCTCAATGTGAAATTTGTATGAGAACAATTTTTGCGGTGTTACTTATAGAGGTGATAAAGTTTTGAATAATCAATTTAATTTTTATTTTTATAGGTATAATTAAGAAAAGACAATGACGCTATATATTTACATGAATTATATGGTTATCGCATGAAAGCTGTTCTATTTTAGGTCATTGATATATCGTCATATAGACGTGAATAAATATATATAATTTCACTTTTCTGTTCAACATTCAAGGAAATTTTGTCATTTATGGAGAAAACGATTTTATTGAATATTATGGTTAAATTGTAATCTTACTGAAAATGATTCGTAGTTTCTTTAATGAAAGAAAGCAAATTCAGATTACCCCAAAAAAATTGTGTATATATAGATATATCCTAAAATTTCGTAAAATTTGTCTCAATGTTGTTCACAAAACTTTGCCAAATCATAGCCTATATATCTAAACTATCATTTTCCCCTTTAACCCTACAACCGATAAAAACTAAACAAATCAATCGACATAATAATGGTCTGTCAACCGATCGCTCCAATACCCACACACATATATATTTAAAGCAACACGCACTTCCTCCTTAATCATCAGCCGCATATATAAAGAGTTCCTTATCCATAAGGTATAAAATTGACCGGCATCATAATATAGAGTTATTATTAATCCGCCTCCTCTTTACATTACGCTTATACTCCCGCGTCGTTTTTGTTTGCGATAGTATCGCGTTGCAGTGCGAACAGCATTATAAGGAACATACCTTTTTGCACTCGCGCGCGCGGGTGAGACGTATACGCATAAATATATGTATATATACTTATATATATCTCTCGTTCAGGCATGTATATAAGTGTATAAGTGGCTTATAGTATCAATGACAAGGCGTGCGCGGGCACTGCACCCTTCGGTGTTGGTTTTCCGGTAGTCCGGAAGTGCGATGGACGATTAACACGAATGCAGTTGCGGAGAAGTTGAATAATAATTGTTGAATTTTATATATATATATATATATATATATATATATATATGCTTTGGCTATTTGGTTTGCTGAAAGATGAAAAGTTTCGAGCAGCCTAGATTATGCGATGGATTTATACCTATGAAGTATTCGCTTTGCTCATAATTTAATCATGACCAAAGCTATATATATATTGCTTTCGCTTTATCTCAGAATTTTCGTCTACCTCTTTTACAAGTATACGTATCCTATCATTCTATAGAACAATCGTGTCTTGCTTCTTTATTCCATATATATATCCATCTACATCCTCGTCATCACCGCACTCTAACAAGCAATTACTCACCAACTTATATCCTCCCCTCCTTATCACCCATACATATCCACCCTATAGATATAACACCAACCAAACCGGAAAACCATCTCTCTCTCTCTCTCTCTCCGCAGCTGAAAATCATAACCCTCCCATACGCGCAGTCACCACACGCGTGCAATTAGTCTCGCACATCGCACACGTATATACCTATACCTATCTTTCTATATACCAACATATACATACATGTTATACGTATAGGTATACGTGTATATATACGCGTGAACGCGAGGCGGAGCGGGTTCAAAGGTTCGGTGAGGCGTGGCCGCCATCGTCCGGATTGGCTCACTCGGCCCCTCCGCGCGCGTGCTGCGCTATACTGCAGAGAGACATCTTCACTCGGCGCGTCTCTCTGTCTGCTGCTACTGCTCTCCTCTCTCTCTCACTCGCACGCTCTGTGATCTACCTAACACGCCCGGGCAGCCCCGGATGCTGCGTTACGCCTTGCGTAAGAGGGAGAGGGAGAGAGAGAGAGAGAGGATCAATCGGTGAGGGAATTGCGAGAAGAGTGGAGAGGATTTTTTTTTGAGAGAGAGAGAGAGAGAGAGTGAGAAAGAGAGGGTAGTGGAGATTGACGAAGAAGAGATGCTGGTGGCATTGCTGGGGGATTAATGTAATGAGGGTTTTGTTTGGTTGGTATAAGTCTTTTGGGGATTAGGTGTAAGAGTTATGTGAATTGAAGATTATTTTAAAACTATTGTTGTATTTATGTTATTTTTTTATATAGTGGATATATATATATATATATATATATATATATATATATAAACATATAGGCTGTAAATAGCGTTCGAGATTGCGAATAAATCAATGAAATTTTTAATTTAATTTGGATTTAATTGATACGATTCGATTTATATACAATTGAATTTTGAAGTATATTATAGAGTGATGATTTCGATAACTAAAAATCAAGCAGCACTGGACAGACGTAGACGTACATTAAGTTATGTCGTTAGCTGTTTTAAAGATATTTATCAACGTTGCGTTGAACTAAAATGGATTTATATCATATACAATTATACTTATTTTGTACAAATAAAATTTGGAAAAGGAAAAATTAAAAAGTACTTATAATTATCTATCTAGCGCTTTTCTGTTTGGGTATGGATATAGGGTTGACGTGAAGTTACCCATACGTATATATTGAACTAAGAGAGTATCGGAAATATTTGTTTTGACACTCCGCACGTGTCACATGCTATACTTTTACGCATACTTATATAGATTCGTGGCATTTGGAAAAATATCACTTTGCGCACAAAGTGTTAGAATAGTATAATTGTACGTCATTGATGCGTAAAGTAGGTTTTTTTTTTGACATAGATAAGGTTTGTACTCAAATATTGGCTGATTAGTTACACGTGCGCGATGGCCCAACTTTGAGCACGTGTTGCGTTTAGAATTGCTTATATATAACTGGGCGGAAAATTCAACATAAGCTGTCTGCTTTGAATAAGCAGAGTATAAGTTTTTTTTTGCACGAGTGTATATACAGTTTTGTACATTTTACATACACGCAGTATAAAAAGTATTAATTGCATATTGAATATCACATAATGTCATAGTTTAAAGTCTATATTATTTTGGTTACAAATAGCTATTTGTATAGAGTTTTTATTAGTGATATATTCTTTTCTTGAATAACCTATAATTATGATTTTAAATATTTTTATACTTAATATGTAATAAGATCAGCAAGAAAATACAAAACGTAAAATTAAAAATTTTCATATTGTATTATTATGTGCTGGCGTTTATATACTCACCCTAATGTTTTTTGTCTATGAAATTACTTAATAATTTTGATTGCCAAACGCGTTCATTGAATCCCTTTATTCACCATTGTCTTATATATTACCACCTACATACTTATCTATGAATCCTCCTAATACCAAATCCACAACATTTTCCAACGACCTCTCAACCCTCACCTACCCAACCCCACATCCCCACCTACACGTTTCCTTCTTCCTCCCCAACACACTGCATCCACCTATAAGTACATAATCACATCGACGCGACGCATATATATAGGGGAATTCCTCGCACCTCGTTCATCGTGTGCGGCCTCGTCGCTCTTTCTCTCTCACACACACACATACATATACATATACACCCACACTACATCCACTCTCTCTCTCACCCGTGCCAATAAACACCGGAAACGACTTGCACTCACACATATACACCACAATCATATATACACACACACTTCAATATACCATCGTATATATATACCCGTGTGTTACCGTACACCTCTCCTCTCTTCGCGCCCATTGTCATTGTGTGTTATCGCGCGCGCGCCCGCTGTTTTGCTAATTTCGCGCATCACGCGCGCACTCACTCACTCACTCACTCACTCGCACATATACCTTTTCCTTCCATTCACATATCACATATATATATATACGTATACGTACGTATACGTACCTTATATACACGTAATATTTTTCGGGGTAGCATCTATATATCTATATACATATATATTCAGAGGGTACATTCATACACTAACCTGCGTATATATATATACACATATAGTACAAGGATAGTAGTAGTAGTAGTAGCATCACGCCCCCTTTTGGCCCGCCTCGCGACCAATCCCTATGCCGGAGGGGGTGAGAGTGAGTGGGACTCCCCACTCTTCATCGACTAAAGCAACGGTGGCGGCGCGCGAGCAGCAGCACCAGCACCAGCACCAAGCAGCAGCTAAAAGAGCTTATAGGCGCGATCGTTGTACAGCTCGCAAGGGCTTCGTATGCGATGCGGATCAGCAGTGATGGTGAGACTCTCGATCGCGTGTGTGTGACCGGTATATATACCTATACACGGTATTATTATTGTTATACGCTTCGATAATATATTTATTTTTCCTTTTTTTTCTTATTTGCGGTTATAAAACGCGTGTGTCTACGGTTCTTTATCGTAGTCGCGTGTATAGAGAGGATAGAGAGAGAGAGAGATATATAGAGTAGTGTGAGAGACAGTAGTATATAGTGCAACGACGTTATATATATATAGCTGGGTGTAGAAGTACACAATAGTGAATGGAATAAGTAAGCCGGCGTTGTAATGAAGCTAGCGGCGCGCATCAACGCCGGCTACCCGGAGGTTGCCGCGATGATGGTCGTCCGTGGCAGTCGTCCTGATCTCGAGTCGCTTGGTGCTAGTAGCGCTATACTTCATCATCATCATCAACAACAACAACAGCAACAGCAACAACATCATCATCAATTACAACAAGACCATGTTGCAGCTGCTCAAGAGATGGCTTCTTGTGGTGTACAACAACAACAACAACAGCAGCAACAACGTATGGCAGGTACATCAGATGGTGGTAATAATAACAGTGTCGTGCAGAGTGACAGTGTTAGAGGAACGATTGGATTGCAAACGAGCCCGGGACCAACGAGTACGACGACTGGAGGTAGTGTGACTCCTAGTAACTCTAGTGTAGGTATTAGTGCTGCTGGTGCTGCTGGGGATTTCGGAGCTGGTGCTAATAATATCAAAGGGTTCGCGCCTGATCAAGTTGCGTGTATATGCGAGGCACTTATGCAGAGCAAGGAGATGGATAAACTTTGTCGGTTTGTATTTATATATGTGGATATTATATATTTGTATATTGGGTTGTTATCGTGGTGGGATTGTTAGTGGTGAAGAATCGGTTTGTAAGTAAATAAATGTGCAAAAGGTATATATATGGGATGGGTACCAGTGACTGAGATTGACAATTTATAATGTAAACGTGCAGTAGTAATAATATATATCGTTTTACTTTCTTAAAATAGAGTAGTTGAGAGGAAAGTGAAATACAATATTAGAGATTGACTGTTATTTATTTATAGAATAATACATAGATAAATGTGAAAAATGAACAAGAGCAAAGGTCGTGTAAATTTTATATACATATAATTTAAGCGGGAAAAATTGAAATGCTCAAAATGCTTTTTGAATCATAGGTCATTATTTATTTTGCTTGCTAATTCAACAAATGTTTAATTGTAAAATATATGTAATCTACACAACTATAAAGATATCTTTCCTTTAATTTATCGTTTAATAATAAGATAAACACAAGTCTAATACTGCGAACATCTCAAGTTACGTAATTGCTCTGTAACCATGCACCACCGGAACATCATACGCGCACTTCTTACATCCAATGACAATGATAAATGATCAAATCCTTGCTTTTCTTTTTTCACGTGTGGATTAAACATTGCATTACTAAATTAATAAGAATGTTAAAGTTTGATAATTTTTAATTCGTTCACCCTACGTGAAATTCTACGTAAGTTTAAGTCGAAACAATTATTATATACAACGTATATTCTGAGTCATGCTCTAACTCGTATAAGGACTACTCTGAAATCATGGGTCTAAAGGTTACATTGTTAGAGAGTGAAGAAAATGTAAAAAAAAGTAAATACATTGGTTATATATTTCTTTAGTAAATTTACTGAACACAATAAATAACATATACAGAATCAGATTGCAATAATTAATCAATTCAAATAAAAAGAATAGAAAATGAACAAACAAACAAACAACCGAATTGAACTAAAAGTACCGTTTTCCCATCTCTATACAGTTTCATCTTCTCGCTACCAAAGCAACGAATAATGAACGAAAGCGTGTTGATGGCGACGGCGATGGTAGCTTTTCACCGACGCAACTATTACGAAGTCTACAGGATCCTCGAGTCGCATCAATTCGCTCAGCATCGTCACGATAAACTACAAGATTTATGGAACAAATCGCATTACCTCGAACAAGAGAAAGTACGTGGTAGACCGCTCGGTGCTGTTGACAAGTATAGGCTACGTAAGAAGTATCCATTGCCGAAAACCATCTGGGACGGTGAGGAAGTGGTTTATTGTTTCAAAGAGAGATCGAGGACAGCGCTGAAGGAGATGTACCTGAAGAATCGTTATCCCAATCCGGACGAGAAGAAGAGTTTGGCGAAGAAAACTGGACTTACACTTACCCAGGTGTCGAATTGGTTTAAGAATAGGAGGCAACGTGATCGCACGCCGCAGCCTAGGACGTGAGTATTTTTTGGTTTTATATGTGCGGCCTTTTTAATTGTACTCTTTTTTTTTGTTATTTTACGTGGGTAATTAGGGGTGAACAAAAATATATGATTTAGTATTGTAATAAGTTAATAGAAAGAATTTCATTTATATTCGTATGTGAAAAAAACGCGCACAACAACCGACCGCAATATATAATTGTTTACAAGATCAGTTTCGATCGAGTGTTCACGAGTATTTAACGTTTTAATCAAAAGGCTTCTCGGAAACATCGTGATCTTTCTTAGATCGTGACGCACGAAGTACGCACGTCGTTCGTCCTGTATTTATAAAACTCCGCGTTATCGAAAATACCTTTGATCAAATCCGACCGAGATAAGCTCCGAAAAACTATAGCTGCATTCATATATATATTTAATTTTAATTTACTCGTACTATAATATACCTAAACGTGGTATATAATTAATAGTCAAACGTGTCCGCATCGGCTCGTACAAAATTACCAGCAATTGGTAATTCACACGTTATTCGACAATATGTACAACCATCAACCCCTCGCTTCGCTGTTTCCTTATCACTCCCTCATTATTGACACTATACCACACACATATTATACGATATAATCTTTCTCTCTCTCTCTTTCTCGCCCTACGATCCTCAGTAGCAACAGACATATCTCAGCATCATTCTTTTCCGCTCATATACACACACACACGTATATATATATACCTGCAGAACCGAAGGCGCATATATAAGAGAAAGAGAAAAGAAGAAACATAAGAGAACGAGAGAGGGAGAATACATTAGTGGGGCCCACGCGGGGCTCGGTTAATGGCGCGTGTAAGAAAGAGCGTGTGTATGAGAGAGAGCGACAAGTTGTTATGGCTACGGGCGCGCGCGAAGCAGGGACCCACGGTCACCGAGCGCGCCGCGGAGCGGACCGACGGAATGGCAGCGCGGTATCGTGCGGTAGGATGTATACGCGTGTATATATATTGACGCGCGAAATTTTGCCTTGGTATACGTGTATAGGTGTGTAGAGGGAATGTAGCCTTGAATGAGGGTTTGGTGATGGGGTTCGAGCACGTGGATGTGAGAATAGAGAGAGAGATGTGTATGTAGATGGGTGAAATTATAGCGAAAATTTGAGATATTGGTGTTTTATTGTGGTGGGTTATAGGTGACGATTGTGAGGTGAAGTACTTGCGTACGGTTTGTTGTTTATGTAATAGGATTTTTGAATTTTTGGGTATCGATAGATAATGTGGTGTTGGTATGAACATAATTTTATTGATTTGACGAATAAAAGGATACGAATAAGAAGAATAATACAAGTACGGTTTTGGTAGTTTTTTGGGTTTACTAAGCGAGACTGAAATAGAATCGTTTCAGATCGAAAAATAAAATATCCATAAGTGGGCATTTTTGAGGTTATTGTTAGTTTCGACTTTTTTGCAGAACGCTTGTTCAACAATGGAAAATTGTCAAGAAAGTATTTCTCTTAATTTCTGTTGCCTTTTGAATCGAACTAAATATCCAATTTCATAATTTATTTTACCAACAAACAAATATTTACGTTCTTTATATACAGTAACCGTTTTGGTTGTCTGAATTTCTAAATTAGTAATAAATATGATCTTCACCAAAAGCTAAGTGGAACTTTTCAAACTCCAAACTCGGTCTGAACAAGCCGTTTTACATCACCAGTGCACCATCTTTATAAAAGTAAAAAAAAGAAGGTTTCACTTACTCTCTAAAGTTGAATTAGTGAAGAATCTACTAAAGATTAGTTAAAATTGCTCAACCGAAACATTAGTGAATATTCACTAATAAAATAGTATTTCAAATAGTGAATTTTTCATATTTTAATTAGTGGATATTTTCGTGTATTTTCGCTACTATCTAAAGTTGAATTAGTGAAAGTTGCTCCACCATTTCAATTAGTGGAAAAAACTACGAATTTATTAGTAAATATTCACTATTTGATTAGTATATTTTTTGAAACTACTAATCAAATTAGTAGAAAATACAAATTAAATTAGTAGTTTTAAAAAACTACTTAATGAAGTAGTAAATATGCACTAATAAATTAATAGTTTTTCCACTAATTGAAATGGCGGAGCAATTTTCGCTAATTCAACTTTAGAGACTAAAGAACTAAGGATCACTGAATATTAACTATTTTATTACTCTGCAATATTCACTATTGTTTCGATGCAGCAATTTTACCAAATCTTTAGTGGATTTTTCACTGATTCAACTTTAGCCAGTATAACCGTGCATATTTTATATTTTTCGCACCAACAATATAATTTGCTTAAACCAACAAGTACCCCATCAAATCACCAGTACCCCAAACAACAACCAACCTCATATAACCTTCTACTGCTGACCACCCAATCTAATAACCCAAATTCTCACACCGCACATACACTCATATATACACATATATACACCCAAAGCAATCGGTACACTTCTTCATGTTGCGGATAATCCTCGCGTTCTCGAATTCCCGAAGAATAGGTAAATCATTAACGCACGGTACCACCTCAACACATTGCGACGCTGCACTCGCGGCGACAGCAGCATATATATACACATCTACACGGGCGATAGAAAAAGGACACGCAACGCCCCATTACCGTTTTACGCGATGCAGCTTCGGTTACGGCTCTTCTTTCAGACTATTGAGCCGTTCGTTCGTTCGGTCGCTGCTATATATATATATGCGCTTCACGCGCGCGTGTCTGCGCCTCGCGTGTGCAATGTGCGATATATAGCTCGGTAGTCGATGCCCACTTTGGTGGCGGACGAATGTGGCAGGCACTGTGTGTGTATATATGTATATACAGATTCCGACTGATGTAATGAGGCGCGAGGGGTATTGGTTGGAGGATTACGTGTTGTAACGTTGTTGGGTATTATTGGGACGCCTTTTCAGTATGTACATGTAGAACCGAAAAATGGAGCAGTTTGGAAGATTTTTTCCAAGGGGGTGGGAGATGTTTTGTGATGGATTTTGTTATGGTTCGGTGTATGCATTTATATACAGTGTTGTATATATATGTTTTAAGGGTTAGACAGGTAGTTTTATTTAAAAAAATGTTTGTTATCTGCAATTATAATGTACCCTAGTTATATCGAGTGTCCTTTGCGTTAACAAAATCCATATACGCGCATACACTTCGATTATATATATGTATATACACAACGAACAAAATCTGCTTCTTCGGTCGTCCGCGAAAAATCGAATCTCCCTCACAACAACCCAACCGCACACACACATACATATACATACATTCTCCTTCTTCTTATATTCCCCGCTCGTTAAACCTCGGCACTCCAGATTGAATTCTCGAAAGGCGCGAGCGAGAGAGAGAGAGAGAAGAGGCCAAAGAGAGCAGACGGAAGAAAGCAGCATGCGCGCGCGACGAAGAAAGGAACTCGCAGGCGAATGCGTGTAGAAAGAGAGAGAGAACGGCTGCTATGCCTTTGTCGTGCTGGGGGCGGAGCAGGCAGTAGTTCGCTCTCTCGAGAGAGTGTGCGCGCACCTTTTGCTGGTATATATACGTATATGTGATGTATATAACGGGGCGACGATGGATGCGGATAACGCGGTAGCGAAGGCGTGTGTGTGTGTTGGTTTTGGAAAACGAGAGGGTTTTGTATGTGTGACTAGATGGATTTTAGGGGATTTCCGGGGCTTTCAGAGGATAAAGAGAGAGAGAGAGAGGGGATGGCGGCTGGGTTGTGTAAGAGGGATGTGGGTGGTGTGTGAGTTGGGTTGGAAATATGGATGTGGATTGGGAATGCGATTTGCGATTTTTATTGATGTATGTGTGATTCGTATTTTGAAATGTTGTTTATGGACAAGTTTACAGGGCTTTCTGGGCTTAGCGGTAATAAACTTGAACCATCGGAATTTTTAGTTCTATCGGGTATATGCTCAGCGATTTAAGAAAAAAAAATAGTTACCTGTAAATTAGTTCTATATTTTTTTATTTATATTTTGTAATAGCCGTTGTTTTTTTTACATTATTGATAAAATGTTGGAATTTAAAAAGAAATTTTAAACCGTCAAGGGCAGTGTACCGTATAATTATTTTTAATAATTATTTTTCTTATTGCGTGTATAATGTTGTTACGTGATGGAGAGCGTTTTTAGAGATGAGTCATGCATCAAGTAAATCTATGCATAAACTACTATTAAAAAAATACAATTTGTAATTTGTCTACAGTCGAAGAAGTCATTTTTAAGTCTTGTAGAACAATATTTGTAAGCTATAGTTTTCGTATATTCAATTATAATTCATCAGTATATATCAATTTTGTTAATATTTTACTATAATAGCTATATAAATTAATTTATGCGGTATTAATCAAACTGTTTTTAGATTAAAAATACATATTTCAGTACGACGCGGTACAAGTATTTCTGAAACTTATTTTAGAAAAAAAAATTTATTACAATATTTTTTGTGCGTTACGGTAAAATTAAATATATATGTATACGTGTATATCCAAGATACTTAAACGAAAATCCTTCAATTACATAACGCTTCTGTATAACCTGTTTAAAAGCAACAAGCAAGAAACGCGCACCTAATCACTCATGATCCTCATTTCCGAGTGCTCCCATTCAAAAACCCATCACTCTTCTCTCTCTCTCTCTCCTCTTTCTAGCAAATCCCCCCAACACCCTTATATATACCGACATTTACACACACACATACACACTCACACATCTCGAGTCGACATCCGTTGCGCACGTTTCCGAGGACCCCCCGACGTTATGAAACTTGTTTTGCCATTAATTTAGCCCTCTCGATGGTCAGTTTTTCACGGACGAGAAGACTTTTCCTTCTGAGAATCACACATGTGCACATGTATGTGTCGTCGTCGTCGTCGTCGGTTCCGTATTAACTAGCGAGCGCGAGCGCGCGCCTCCGGGGGTATACGCCGAAAGACAATGGGGGTAATAGAGGCTAGTGCATGGAGAGGACCATTCGCGTCACAGATGTGCTCCAGGATGATGAGCGTGAGGCAAATGCTTCGTTTCTTTTTTTGCGTTTTGGAGAGTTTTTGGGGTACCGAGAAGAGCGAGGTTTGTTGGTGTGGTTAGAGAGGTTGCTTGATGGGTGGGAATTGGGAACGATTTTTTGTGGTTTGGAAAATTTTATTTTTATTGTGGTTTTTTATAATGTTATATATATGTAAGGTATGAAATAAGCGGGGCAGGTTTTGTTTGACATTTTTAAAGATGACTTTTAAAAGAACGAAGGTTTACCAAAATTATTGCGATAGCCAAAGCGATGTGATACAATGAATATTGTTTTAAATACGTAAAGTTAGAGTGAAGAGTAATAAATTTATCTTAAATAGAAAAACTAAAAGTATAAATTAAGTAAATTACATTGTTTAAATGCAAATGATTTTTTTATATTGTTGACCATTGATATAAATAAAAGATTTTATATTTTAAGAAGAATTAATATTATTATTATTATTATTAAAAATATTATCCTTTACCTGTCGGCTTAGGACTTACATTTTATACATATTATATATATAACATCTTATATCTCCATTTCATCCATTCATTCCATTCATTTTCGCCTTCTCGCTCTCTTTTCTTATTTCTACAGTTCTTTTTAAAACTGTTACCCCGCTCGCATCTTCATTCAATAATTTTTCTATATCCCCTGCATCTCTTCTATTCTATACACACGCGTTCACTATATGCTCTAAAGTTTCTAACTTATTTTTACATACTCTACATGTTTTGTCCACATCACTCATCCAATACTTATTGGCTCTTTCTTCATTATCTACTCTAAATCTAGCTAATACTATCGTTTCTTTACGTTTTAATTCTTTGGTCATGTATTCTGATACTTTTTCAGTCACAATTATTTTATACCTACCACAGCTTTTTGATTTCTCTATCTTTTCCTTTCTCCATTCACTGTCTTTTCTTATCCATCTTTCAAATAGTTCTTTAACAATATTCCCTTCATCATTTTTTATTTTTTCTCTTTCATTTTAATACTTACATAATAAGAATACTTTAGTATTGCAATCTAGATATAATTCAATCAAAATTGTTCTGAAAATCTGTTTTACTACATATATTTAATCGTTAATTTTTAATAGAAAATGTATACCTATTGCCTTATAAATAACGACTTTGATACATTAGGGATTAAAAAACTATTTATTCTATCAAAAAATGGTAAAGGAACTTTCGGTTTAGATTTTTCCCCTCCACACAAATATATGTAGTAAAACATAGATTTTCAGAACAATTTGTGTACTGTAATTTCTGCTTCGTTTTGAAAATACCTTAGTTAGTTTATATTTTAGAATATTCAATTATATTTACCTGATGTAAATTTTAATTTAGTATTACGGCCGATTTGACTACACAGAAAGAACAAATTTAGATATATTGCATAATTATTTTTCAATTCTTTTCTGATTGCGTTGATTCCTGCAATTAAAGTATTTATAGAATACCTATGTAGTGTAGAAAAAAATTGAAGTCGCGCGATTATATATTGTACTATAATCGTAAGTGATCTATATAAGAAAATCGTATGATGCGATAGTTGCAAGATATTCACAGGACTTTACGGTACGTCGTTTGCAATTTTACCGTGAGTTAAATGTATCCGTTTATTGCATTATAATTATGTAATAGTATCTCGCTTTACACTTAATATTTCTAAATCAAATTCTCATGTTTCATTCCATACAAAACAATCGCGTTAATGTAAAGTTCATACCTTAAAAGTATGTATATGCTTTCTACATGTATAACCAGCAAAAGTTTCAAGATTTTCGAACTTTTTTGTAAAATGCATTATAAAAAAAAATACACACCATTATTCCACTTCTTTTTTTCTATTCTATCTATATATAACTAATATCACAAACCACAAATTTATCAATCGTACAAAGACGCAACAATCCACCGTCTTTAACAAAAAATCCTCAACCAAATCTACATAACTCAAACCCCACCGTATCTTCTTTCTCTACAGAGAAATGCACCCGCTGAACTGCCAGACAACGAACCCGCTGACGAGTCCACTTGGCACGTCCGTCTCCTCTACACATCAACAACAACAGCAACAACAACAGCAGCAGCAACAGCAACAACAGCAGCAACAACAACAACAACAGCAAACACTAGGCAGTTTACAACCAGGATCGTTACAAGCGCTCGACTCGGCTTACTCCTCGTTGACGATGTCACCAGCTTCCAGCATGGAAATCTTACCCGTCGTCGGTTTAAATTCCGGCGCTATGGCAGCGGCGCATCATCACGCGACAGCTGGATATGCTAGTCCTGTAGTGACGGCATCGCCTGTACACACGACCCATCCACACGCTGCTGGATTAAGTCCGATAGGCGATGTCAAGCCGCATTGCGCTTATGCCCGTGATCTTTATAACAGTGAATATAAAAGTGAGTATTATCTATTTGAATATATATATATGTTAAAGTTGAGGGGAGGAGAAGGTACACTGAGAGAAATGATATAGGAAATTTTAATATAACTCTAGTAAAAATTACTATATTTTATACCAACGGTGGGA
>JAWWEQ010039114.1:0-19007 GCA_035583055.1 Torymus tubicola
AATAATTAGTCATTTCTCTTGGCTATTTACTGAGATTGTGCCCCATTTTTAATAGTCAAATTTCTACCAGGGAAGTTACTTAGAGCTAATCCTTTTCATTTTCTGATCAGGAAGTTGTGGTAAATAATTAAATAAAGTAATTCTAACTATTTTAGTAATAATATAAAAATAAGAAATTTTAATCCATAAAATCTCAACATGTGATTGACACACCAAGGCCTATTTAGGGCTACGTGAAACGTAGTTTTGGCAAACACATTAAGGCTGGATGTTATAAGAACATGTAAGTATACGTATTCTTTATTATACATGTATATATATTTTTATTATCGATCAATGTATATTACCATGCTTGTAACATAGCTTTCCAAATATTAACCGAAATATAACGTTATCTTGTTTAACCTACCGTAACGTTTTTGTTATAGTAACGCTGGCGTGATACAAACGGATTTCAATCAATCCTAGCAACACTTGTGTTAACTTGTAGTTATCTTATTTTATTCTAATTTCCATAAAATGGAACATATAAGGAAAAGACATAGGTCTAGTAACTTTACAAGTATTTTTGCACCATGAAGGTTCTTTACTTTTTGTCGTGTTTAGTTTACGCGAGCGGCTTTTACATCAGTAAGAATACGATTTCAAATCATAGAAAGCGTTAATTATTAAGAGTTGCTTCAGCAATAATTAAAATTCCAATTGAATTACTTTTAACAAATTTAATTTATTTTTATTTGAAAAATTTTTAGTTTCAAAAAATAACCTTATTACACTTTTTAAAATTAATATATATATATAAATTAATCTGCTTTGTGTAATATAGATGACAATGAGACAACCAAAGATAAAATTGTTGGAGGAGAGTACATGGAAATAGAATATGCGCCCTATCAGGTATTGATTTTTACTGAATAATGAATAAAGAAGCTTGTAAAAAGATATATTAAAATTTAAATTCAAATTCTAGGCGATGCTGTATGCGAAAGGGGCTGCTATATGTGGTGCATCGATCATTGCCGAATCCTGGATTCTCACAGCTGCACATTGCCTGGATTTCATCAACAGGTAATTATTATTATTTAATACAATTTCTTTTAATTTATATTTACAAAGCATATAATCATCGGTCATTTTTATTTTTTCTATGATAGAAGCAAAGTAGGTTTGGTGGTCCGTGTAGGAGCTACATCATTGGAAGGTGTGGGTGAAAGAATACCAGTTAAAGAAATGGTTGTACACTCTGATTATAATTCTGCAAATTATGATAATGATATTGCACTTTTAAAGGTATATCCAATTTCATTATATATATTTCATACAATGAAATAATAATTTTCAAAACATACTTGTGAAATATAATATTATGTTTTTCACAGTTAAAAACTAAGATTGAATATAGTTCTACAAAACAATCAATCCCTCTTGCTGGACCTGATGATATTCCGGAAGGTGGACAGTTGATGCATATTACGGGTTTTGGTAAAACCGCAGTAAGTAAAAAATAGCCTTTTTTTTACATATAACGTGGTTTACGTAAGATTTTAGAGACTAGTACAGAAGCTCGAGAACTGCTCGTTTTGGATACTTATGATCTCTCCTAGGATCATAACGAATCAATGTTCTTAAAGACTAGTTATATTTTAATGTGCTTCTCGCGTAGTTTTTTAAATTATTTTATTTTATTATTGTAGAATTTGAATCTGATCAAGTTAGTTTTGATTCAAAAGTTTCTGTCAATAAGTTTAAATTGAACAACAAAAACATAAATTTCATTAGTAAGATAATTAAATTTTTTTTATACTATTTCAATTATTTAATTGTAATATTTATAACTGATAAATTACATAATTATGATTGACAAACATTGATTGTTCTAATACAATAATAAATTTCACTTTTATAGGAAGATGGAAGTCCATCATATCGTCTTAAGTCGGCTTATGTACCGGTATTGGAACAAAGTAAATGCGAAGCAGCGTACCGACATGACCCTGTAACCGACAATATGTTCTGTGCTGATGGCGCAAAGGCTGATTCTTGTCAAGGTGACTCAGGTGGTCCTGGAGTCGTTGACGGAAAAATATATGGTATAGTTTCCAGTGGTGCGAGTTGTGGTTCAGCAGAATATCCAGGAGTTTACACAAGAGTTCACAAGTATTACGACTGGATAATGGACGCAACCAATAACTTAAATTAGATATTTAATTTTATAAAAATCAAATTTGTAATAAACAGTTCAGTAAATAACGTTGTTTAATACTATGAATTATTTATCAATATGATTGATAACAATAGTTTTAATAACGACAGACCTACAACGTTCTGAATCATAAACAAAACACTATTTGAAGGTTTGAATCCAACAGCAAAATTACTTAAATAGTGAAATTTTATGCCATATTTTCTCCTTATTATCTCATCATACTCTTTTTATTCTTTAATTTTTAATTAAAATCGGCTTTATTAAATATTATATACCAACATACCGGCGGAAACGTCGTAATATAAAATTCATCGTTCACATAAATGAACTTAAGTGTACGAAGTTAATTTTTTTTTTATACTGTAATGCACTTTGGTTGCAACGGATTGACCCTTAAAAGTCGCGCCATCGTGGGGACCTCCAGTTTTATGTATGTTCTAAATCACCTGACATACAATAAGATAAAGGTATGAAAACCCTCTTTAATATCAAAAACAACACAATACTCTTTAGATATAAACAAATATTTCGAGTCGAAAGTTCGGAAAAAAATTCTATCGAATCTTTTAACAACGGAAATTGGAGGAAAAGGCAGTACTGTGCGCTAATAGCACGAGTGTCCAAAAGCAAATTTTGAGTTTTTATATAGATGAGGATATTTTGAATACCACAGGTGGTGGTAAAGATCTCGAAATCTAGTCTTGTTTTAGCTATGGATGGTTAGAGATATTTTGGAGGTTTTTACATTAAATGTAAACAATTTTAGTCAACTAGTTTATTTTATAGTCAGTTATTTCTTAATGCTGTAGTTTATTTATTTAAAAGTACATGAAGAAAAAATTATTGGGTATGCAGCTTTACTATAGTATTATTTTACTGCATCAGTAAAATAATTGAGTTATTGTAGACAAAATATACATGAGTGCACGCGTAGCGGTTATATTTTTCGGTGTCACGACAATAGTCATAAAATAAAAAAGTCTATAATCTGATGTATTTTGCTAAACAACAGTAAAAATTCAATAAATATGTAATACTTTTCATACTCGAATATACCGTGTCTTTGGAAATTTATTTTATTTAAATGAAGACGGTATATTTTTGAGTTACAAAATTTCATATTTGGCTAATAATCAAAATTAAGCAGCTTTAGATACTTAGAATGGATGTTTTTGTGTAAAAGAATGTGTGCCATAAAATATAAAAACAATTGGCTTGGCTAATAGTCTATAGACAAATACATTTCATGCTAATAATATCATATATTTGCGCGTCCACGTTCACGAACTAGTGCGCTTCGTGGGAAAATGTCACCCTTGCCTTGGTTTTGCTGTATTCTCAAGTATTTTAAAAGTGACCGCCGTATGCGTATCTGTGCGTCGGTATTAAATTTTCAACAGCTTAATCTTCAAAAGTAACCAAATGCGTTTATTTTCAAGTAAACTTCATTAGTCATTTAAATATTACGTGTTCGTGCTCGTGCGTTAAATTTTTAACAGCTTTACCAAACAGGCGAACAAACAGTCGGTTAATATTTCTCAAACCTAATTTGACGATTTAATATTACATGGATAAAAAATCACATAACGTTAAGCGGAGAGTCAGGCCGTTTTTGCCTGAGTCGAGTAGTCAACATAAGCTAGCATTACGTATGTCACCCATAGTATTTGCCTGACCATCAAAAGCAATAAGTATTGTATAAATGTACGGTAATATTCGCCGTATTATCAAATAGTAATTGCATTACAAATTCATTTTTTATTATTCTTATTACATTATCCATATAATAAATAATACATAAATACGTAATGATTTAAAATAAACTAATATTTGAAAATTTTTGAAAACTTGAGATTCTATTGTTTAATATATTAGTTTTAAAATAAATGTAAATTATTTTTACATTTTTAATATAAATATGAATTTACTATGGTTGAATTTATACAAGTTACTTTATTTTTTATTTTTACAATGGTATACCTATAAACAATGCAAAAACCAGTTTATAGGTTATGTTTTTTGTAAATCGTTATTTTCCCTTTAATTTTTTGATAAACTTCTCAAGTTTCCAGAAGGATAAAAGATATTTTACAAAATCATCCATCTCAACTTATATACTCTCAGCAAATACATGTATACAAATACTCGTATAGACGAACATTAACGATAGAGACGTTCGGTCAGTAATAGCTGACTGCTACATTGCCACTACTGAACACTCAGACAAAACTGCTTGAGAATTTAGCAATATACATATAACCACAAACAGTAGGGGTAAAAATAAAGCTATTGGTATGTGATTTTTCTCTCCGAATTTATTTAAATTTATTTCATTATTCTTTCATTATCGTAGTCTTATTATTGTAGTATATAATTGAGAATAATTTACTACGCGGAAAGAAATTTTTTATGGAAAGTACAAATATGCAAAAATCTTACCGGTAGGTAACGTGGCAGTGAATTAACAAACTGAGGATGGCACTAGATGGACAGATAAACTTCACTGATTTTATGTTCTATATACATAAAATATCCACAGTTAAACTGACTTATCTAAATATTATAGTTAGATATAACGACATCTGTTGCACTTGCTTATTTAATTCGGTTCCTAAAAATGTGAAATCTCGGATGATTTTATCAAACCCTTTTGAAATTGCCTTCGATTATATTCTTTAAAAAACTCATTTATTTAAACGTTTTTATTGTGTAGTAACGAGTTTCTATTTATGTATTTTACAAATTTATTTTAAGAATTGATTTGCTCAACTGCCTTCAAGTAATTTTATTAATATTTTATCAAATTCATGAAAATATTAAGTCACATAAAATTTTATAGATTTCTATACAAAAGACGCATGTACATGTCTAAATTAGATTTAAAAATTAAGAATCTATAAAAAACCATATATTTTAAGTATACGTTTATTTTTACAACTATTAAAATAAAGCATTTTGGTAACCTGCGATCTGCTTTAACCTATTACACGTGTATTTAGTTTCCCTATATAAAAAATAAAATTTTATTTTGCAATAAAATGTTTCATGAAAAAAGGTCGTGCAAATAGATGCTATTCGATTGCGATCACTTGTTTAAATAGTTGCGGAATGTTATTTTCGCTTTATTTGCTTTTTGTATCAGTATCACATATAAACCAAAAAAAATCTGTTTCTCTGTAGTATTTTCATCATGAAACTCTTGTATTTTTTATTGTGTCTTTCCTATGCGAATTCTTATTACATTAGTAAGTATATTCATAATATTCACTACATTTCAAACACATATGTATATTGCATAATATAATTAATAACTTAATTATTATTAAAAATCGAAAAGATGACAAATCGGCCGTGAAAGTCAGAATAATTGGTGGAGAAGTTACGAAAATCACGGCAGTGCCTTATCAGGTATGTACAATATTATTTAAATTTATAATTTTTAATTTTTTTTATTGAAACTTTTAATTTGGTTTGGTTTCACTTTTCATACAGGCTAGTTTCGAATATGAAGGTAAGCACAAGTGTGGTGCAACAATTCTTTCTAAATCATGGCTTTTGTCAGCAGGACATTGCTTTCAGTAAGTATAAAACATTTTTCTGTCGACAAATTTTCGCTATTTAATCATATTAACATGAGAAAAATAAAGTTGACCTTATTATTAAGAAGAACCGGTCTTCAAATCACCAGTTCACCTATAACTGTGTGATGTGTTTTTTGTTTAGAAGTATGAAAAATGTTGTAATATTAGATCCTACTGTTGAAAAAGACTCAAGTCCTGGAGATTTCAAGCTTTATTTTGGAAAGAAAAACTTATAAAAGCGTTTTTATTGAAATGGCTCCATTAGCAAAATTGTAGTGATATTGTTTTTGTATCACATTGTTTTAAAAGGAAGAAAATACAATAAAAGAAAACAAGCTTTTATTTGTTTTTTTTTTCAGAATTAAATAATATTAATTTCTTCCCAATATGTAAAAGCTTAGAACTCTGCAGGTAAATAGAATCGCGTATAGTACACTTGAAAGCTGAAAAAAATCGTAAAATTGCGGCAATATGAAAATAACTTTGAAAAATAATATTTCAAAATCAAAATATTGTAAAGTAAATTGAACATTGGTAACCGGAACATTGAATCCAATGAAAAAATAAAAGGATGCGTCTCAAATCATTTAGTACAGTTATAGCATATTTGAATTTTAAATATTCATTATATTTAATATATGAGAGCTATGCTATTTGTTTATCTATAATTTAATTATATAATGTCGTACTTGGAATAGTTTGATATCTGTTATTTACCTAATTCTGCAAGTGCTTAAGAAAACTACTTAATTATTAATTGTGCTTAACCGATGAAGACAGTTTTATAATAAAAATAGGTTTATTAACTGAAAACAAATTTACAGCGGTAAAACAGAGATACCATTAAAAGGAAAAGTCAGAATTGCAACATCAAGAAAAGATAATGGTGGTGAATTGTTAAATATTACTAGAGTCGTTGTTCATCCTGGTTACAATCACGAAGAATTTGACAATGACATTGCTTTAATAGAGGTATTACGATTTAAAGATATTATCTTGCAATGTCATGTGTTTTTTTAGCTTTAATAGTGTGTTGTATTTTTAGGTTACGCCTATAATTCATTTTAATGCAACTAAAAAGCCCATTGAGATTGTTAACTCAGACGAAATTCCGCAAGATGGTCAGCTGATGACCATCTCTGGTTATGGACGACCATCACTAAGAGTAAATACACTTTATCTTACATATGATTTAAATAACATTATATATTTTTTCATGGCATTCATTGGAATAATTTTTTTTAGGAAGATGATCGTGCTCCATTTTTAAAAGTAGCAACTGTAAGAATTATTGACGAAGTGGTATGTGCAAAAGCATACATATTTTTTGACCCCATAACGAATAATATGTTTTGCGCTGAAAGTAATCCAAATGATGCTTGTATTGGAGATTCGGGTGGGCCTGGGGTTATTAATGGAAAATTAGCTGGAGTTATTTCTAACGGATATAACTGTGCAACTGGCACATTCCCTGGCGTTTACACGAAAGTTTACAAATACCATGACTGGATTGTTAAGGAAGCGAATCTACATTAGGAGAGTTAGTATTATGTTCTTTTACATTTGTTTTAGTTGATTTATAATGTTGATAATATAAATTGTATTAAAATTAGACGTATCAGATTTTATATTTTATTTTTAATAAAGTGATTTCGTTAATTTAAGCAAAATGAACCATTTTTTTAAATAATCCAAGAATTAATATTATATAAATAATATTCCATAAATATATTTAGTTTTTAATCTACATAATTTTGTTTAATTATGCATGTATGTATAACTTTCATTTATCTGTTTCAGCCTATTGATTTGGGCACATACACGTTTTGTAAATAGCGAGAACACTGGAATACTCTAATTAAATTTCTTTCCAAAAAGTTTGAAGATTTTTTTTATAAACATAAAAATTAGGAAAACAACACTTATTATACTCTCAATGTTTTTGAGATAAATGCGTTGAGTGTTCACGCTAATCTCTAAAATGATTATCGTCATTTGTTTCTTGACGATAGTTTATCAAACTTCTTGAGCTTTTGCCACTTTGAAAAAAAATTAAATTTTCCCTTTATGTATGACCAATGTAGATGTTTGAGGGGTAGTCTTTCGAGATGTCGCAGTCTGGCACACTCTTGTAATCACAAACCACTCGACTGCACTTTTTCTGAGAAAGGGAACCTAGTGCAGAAAGGCGCTGAAAAACAGACGCTTGAGATCGCTGTTGAGTATCGATCGAATGGAAAATGACACGTGAGGAAGAGAGAAAGACAGAGAGGGAGAGTAATAAATTCTAGCTTATTGGTCCTAACGGCGGCGACACGCAGGCGCTTTGTACGTTACTGTCACTGTAGTCTTTCCCCTCGTTTGTTTTTGAAGTGATGCAAGGCGCCCTTTAACACGTGGTCGTCGGTGTTTTCTGTTCTTTGTCGAGTTTGCGTTTTCTTTTCTTGCCCGACAAACACTTGGGTAAAGTAATAAGCGATATTGTTAATAGATGTTGAGGTCAGTCAGTCGTCAATTTAGCACTGAATAGGTATTATGTACTCGCTGATTTAATATTTGTCTTGTAGTCTATTTTTTCTTAATGTTTTTTTTAATACGCTTCTGGTGATACAAATACACGATAAGCTATTTCATTGACGATGAAAGTAAGAAAGATTCCCAGAAAATTATTTTTTTTCGCTTTGTTCTATTGAATTTTCAACTGCAATGCAATACGTCTTATTGAATCAGCGAGCTACACGTTTATATTCCCGAGAATATTTTATAAAATGTATCTCCTCGTATTTTTCTGCGAAATTAAAATACGATAAAACTGGTGAAAAATACAAACATGAATGCATTAATATAACTGAATAAAAGAAATGCATGAATTTCTAATACAATATTGTTTTATGACATTACAAAATAATTATTCATTATAATTTATTTGATTATTCTGTATAATATAAAACATGTATCTATTAAATGAATAAATTTCTTACGTATTATAATTTAATTAAAATAGATAATTTGAAATCTACTGTACATTCTACTGTAAAAAGGTAGAGTAACTATACAGTATTAATCTAATTTTATTTATTACAAATTTATCCGTTCATCGATTGATTTCGCTACCCTATATTCAATAAAATACACGCATCGAGTTAAATACTGTATTTCGCGAACAAGAACAATCTGCCGTTCAGAAACTGTGAGCATTAAGAAAAGTCACCACCCACCACCTTTGCAATTCCTTGGCTCGCGCTCTCCGGCAATTTCTAGCTCACGTCTTAGAAGCAATCTATGCCCTTTGTTCCTTTGTTCCCGCTCTCTTGCTCGTTCATTGCTGTGGTCGAGTACGTTCATATGTACTCCTAGAGTACATCCGCGTAGAATCGAGAGCGCGGGTCGCGTTTATCGATTAGTCGCGTTTTAATTATTGAACAGGGTCAATGATTGAGCTACCGATACTAAGAGTACTAAGAGTTTACGAAATCTCCAAAAGAATAAAATTTTTGCCATACGAAAACATTTATCGCGTTTTAATTTTTACATAATAAATAATATTAATTAACATTTGAAAGAGTATTTAATTTTGGATTTTTCTTTCTGTTACAGGTAAGACATGCAGAAATCTTAACATTATCTCGTGAATTAGGATCACGTAAGTATAGTGTGACATATTGTCAATAGAAAATTTGAGCGCTTAGAACCATCATTTCGGTAAGGACACATTGAATTTACAATAATTCTTAGGAAAATTATAGAAAGGTTAAAGCACATAACCATTTATATAGTCATAAAAAGGGATTTCTAAATATATTTATAAATGTCTTCGATCCGTTATTTTTCTCGATTTCTTTCGCGAGACATCGCGCACTTCTTGTCGCTGTCCCGCTGTCTCAACCGACGACTCATGCAAATGAACAGATCAGTTGGCTGCGCTATGGCTAAGGCATGCACTAAGGGGAATCCATCGTGGAAAACAAGAACAAGAGAGAGAGAGAGAGAGAGAGATGGAGAAAGCTTGAGCATCCTTAGGTCGTGATTCTCGGGGCTGCTTTTCGCGCCCTTCTTCTTTGGCCGCCAGCGATGCGCCTCGTGCACTCATGTGTCTTCTTAGCTTCAGTTTATGTATCCCCTTCTCGAGTCTAAGCTACGCGCTCCTTTGCCGAGGAATCCACGATTTTTGTCCTTTTAATCGGGCACCTAATTAGACGAAACTGGAGATTTTTTGTTTTCGTGTACGGGAAAATGAAGTGGCCTCGTAATTAAAGCTGCACGGATGAATTTTTTTGTCAGATTGTATCTTGGAAGAGCTTATCAATTTATATTTGTTAAGAACAGCCATACTGTACTTTAATTTTCCTGCAGGGACGGTAAAATAAGTTCGAACGTAGACACAACTAAATAGCCGTAACGGTAAATAAAGAAATCCGAAGAATGAAAAATTTTCCGTTTCCCAATGTACACCCACCCATGGCCGCACGAAATCTTATAAAAATGATATAATCTCATTCTTCTCTTTTTCCCATAACAGGAAGGTCATATAGACGAAAAGAAACGGAGAAGCCGCGCTTGCTTCCTCGACAAGAGTCCTATGCGCGTTGGCTTTACCTCGCTCATGTTCCCAAATATCGTCTACTATTCCCCTATTTCGAATCAAATTGCGTAACGAAGTCGCGCGACTCGACAGCGCCATTAGGACTTGGCGTTGCGTGAAACTTATGCGTCTTGTAGTGGTTTCTTGAGAGCCCTCGGATATATTCTCCCGCGCACAGCCCCGCGCTCTGCATATAGGCATCTTTGTTACGGGCCCCGAGCATGTGTGGGTATATATGTGCGCTGTGTTAGTCGTACTCTTTTGCCTTCTCCCTCTCTATGCTCGGGAACCGTCTTCCCCCACTTTACTGGTCTCCGGGCTCCCGCCCCCTCCGCGTCTCTCAAGGCGAAGAAGGCCCACCGAAAGGGGCCTCACTCCCCCCCTATCATTCTCCATCTTTCTCTTTCTCGCTCTCACATTTACATGCTAACGTCGTCTTGGCTCTGTTCGTTTTATACTGTTTTTTTTAAACTAGTGTATATCATTAAATGTTTATGGTTTTACATTGTTATAAATAATCTTTGGTTTATGTTGGTGTAATAATTTTTGGGAGTGTACATTCAATGATTTTTTTAATTTATGAGGAAAATTGTTATTATTATGCTTATTGTTTAGAGAAAATAGCAATACAATATTTTACCGCTATAAGAATATAACAAAATAATATTTCCGCAGCTAACAAAACATAGCGGTAAAAAAGATATCCTCAAGAATTATATACTTGTCAGATTTCCGCCAGATACCTTTAATTTTTTTCGAAAAAAATGTATTGAACTCAGTCTTTTACTGTTTGACCGAATACTTCTTTCTCGTTTCTGGAGTGATCCTCCTACTTCCTCATCTGTCGTGTCTGTTTCTTTTCATCTTTGAATTGCTACTGCATTTCTTTTTCTTACAGATTCGCTTTTACAAGAGAGGAATTACGGAAATAAATATATTTGTGTTTGTCATTTTTTAATACTCTACTTCCTACTAAGCTTTTATGACATCCTTTGTATGTACTTATATATTTGCACAGTTAATATATTTCTGTTTGCTTTCCTCCTTGAATCCTTCATTTGTTTTTCTAACTTTAATTGTACACAACCCTGCTCAGCATAAATGTTTCCTTCTTTTATTTTGTTGAAGGACAATAATTATTTTTAAGGCTGAAAGATTAAAAAAAAATCATTTAATTGAAAATTTTCTGCTAAAGAGAATAAATTTCAATTCGACTTACCGAGGTCAACCGTATTAAGAGAATCTTATCTTCCTGAAAGTGTGTTAGAATAATCAGAAAATGAAAAGCCTATAATACTGAAAGTATCTTTATGGAAAAAAATACGACATCGTAACAAGAAAAACCGGTTTTATAGTAATTTATTTTTGATTTCGCCGATTTTCCTAACGATTAACGGGAGAAGTATTACAACGGTATATTCTTTCAGAATCGAGATACCTTTTTATATCTCCAATAAACGAACGTGAATTTCTCTGTACAAACTTTATATATAAACATATACTTTCTTGAAATCTTTAATGACACATTGCTTTTTCATCTTTTCTTACCGATTTTCGCATTTCTTTTCAATCATACAATTCCCCATCAAACGTATACTCTTGGCTTGGTTCTCCTCGTATTCCTTACCTCCTTCGTCTCCTTCTTTCTCTCTTTCTCTTCTGCATTGGTCTCGCGCTCCTTTCCTTTACCTCCCCCCCTTCTTTCCGCGCGTCGGCAGTGGTGGTAGCGTTCTCCAGCTCTCCCGCTCGCTTGCGAATGACCCGAGGACTCACCCACGCTTTACTACAGCGTAGTAAAGATGGCCGCCGGTGCCGCGAGCGTGTGTAGACTGTAGTACTCGAGAGAGTAGGTATATGCTATAGTCACGTGAAATCGTCGTCGCCGCGAGTCTTGGAGAACGCGCGCTATCTTTCGCTCTCTTCGCGTGTGCGAACGTATTAAAGTCGAGAGTGGTTTTGACTATAGTTTCTGCGAACAGCCTGCGTAGTATATACGTAGTACGCAAAGCTGCCTGGCCGGTTTATTTTCGTGTCCCCGATGACGATGAGATGCGGGATCCCGGTACTTATCTTTTTCTCTCTTTTCAATTCGCGGTTGCGCCTTTCGTAAATAACAACACACGGCGCGCCGCTGTGGTGCCGGGGAAGAGAGAAAGACGCGCAGAATCGTAATCACGGAGTTTTATAGCCTTGTAGGATTGTTAACACGAGGACAATGATTTTTCAGATTTCATTCGACTGTGAGCATCGCCGGTATTGATCTTTTTTTATTACTGTTTTGATCTTTATGCAGATGAGACATTGGAAGTTTTTTCACTACACGGCAGATTCTAATGAATTCTATAAAATGTTTAGGATATCATCTTATTGATGTATAAAAATTTTTGTTTAATGTCACGTTATGAATTTAATCAGAGCAGATTTTGTCTGTGAATATTATATTCGTATTATAACAAAACTGTAGCGATAAGATTGTTCTCCAATATCAGCCCAATATCGGACAACAACCATTACTCGTTTTTGTAATGTACTGTAATGACAATTAACATTTTTAAATGGGTATAGAATACATATTCAAGCATAACTTTAATTTTTTATTAGCAACTACTTTTCTGTTTGCACCGGAAAAAAATCTTATAGAAATCGCGAAAATGTTGTTCCAATGGTACAGAGTACGCATTTATTATTAATTTTAATTGACGAATTGATTTTCTAATTTGACGTTAATATGCATAAGCTATAGGATGATTCTGTGTTATATATGTATATGAATATTATAAAGCGTATCGGTTGCAGCGATCTATCACTTCATAGTTATAAATTCTTGTAGGCCTGTGTTTTATAAATTTAATTTCCCTTTAATGGACTCTCATCTAATGGATACGTCTAATACCAAAACGTCCCGCATTTATCTGATCATCATAGTAAGTCATTTTGACAGGTATTTGATCATCACAACTGCAGTGGTCAACTGAAAAGTATTTGATTTACATGTATCAGAGATATATAACGGGTAAAGATTAAGACTTATTTTTTTAGCATACCATTCATGATTATAAAAATAACAATTACTACATTAAAATATGATACAATAAAAATTATCACCATATTATTCATTAAATAATATTATTATAAAGTTATGGTATAATTCATTTATTGGATTAAACTACATTAGTTTTTAATAACTGTATGTTTTACGAATGAAAAATGAAACAGAATTTGATAATATTACATTGAAATGATGATGTTATTACGATTTCATGGAAAATAAAAACTAACGATATAATGAATGTTCACCGGCAGCCAACAACAGTGCTGAGTGAAATCATCGTGGTTGATGAGTTTATATTAGTCGCGGTGCATTTCATCGTTGGTGGCACAACTCTGGGAGAATTTTCAATTCATCAGCGTCCTGATTAGAAGACTGTCACACTTCCATATCGTGGATTATGATGAATCCTTTGCTACGGTCTACTAATATTAAATAACGATAAACACGAGCCACCCATGAAGAAGTTATAGCAGATAAATTATGCTAAGAAGTAATAACTATCTCTACTTTTAATTATAACGAACGAAATAATAATTTCAATCTAACATGTGGAATGAATTTAACTAAAAATTTAAAGCAAAACTATAGGCACTGGCATCAGAACGCAGGCACTGTATATATACATTCTATATTTTCAAAGTCCAGTGAAGCGCTTCCATGCCTGGTGGCTTCTCGTCCTCGTATCCCTTAGACAGTGCATATCCCTAAAGGCACTCGCGGAGGGCATCGCGTGCTTATACCGTACACACATATCCATACAGCTATATAAGAGAGCCTCTCTTAAAGCCAAAGGCGGCAAGAAAAAGAGAGAGAGAGCAGCAGCAGCCACTTCCTATAGCAGAGCTCTGCACAGCATCAAACCACGCTCTCCCTCTTTCTCTTTCTCAGGGCACAGAAAGTCTCTCCCGCGCGCTCACGAGAGAGAGAGAGTATATACACTCCGCAGGCCCTCCACACGGAACGACTGCCAAAGAGAAAGAGAGAGAGAAAACACTCGCGTATAATACACATGCGGCTCGCGGTAGAGCGAGTGAGATAGAGAGACAACGAGGAGCTTGGGCACCTGGCCACGGCGATACGTAGCGTCGCTGTCGTCGCCTCGGCGCCGCCTGGGCCCTACTACCGCGGCATTGTTGCACTGGCGCCCGCGTCAGAAAGTACCCCTAGCCGGCGAGAGCAGCGGCTTTATACGTATATACATGTACGCAAAGAGCACCCCTATATACACATACATACATAGTGATTGATCGAATAACAACATTAGCGCGTTACGTTCTTCTTGTTCTTGTGACGTGCGATTAACATAAGTGCAGCTGCGATATATAGCTAGCTATAGGACGAACTCGTGTGAAAATTGTTAAAGGGTGTGAGGTGTGAACACCGCGAAGATGCGGATGAACATGGATGGTGAGGGCACTGTGAGTGACTGTTCTACTGCTGTGTGAAATATATAAATAAATATATAATTAATCGTTGATATAAACGAGTGTGTTGGTGTGACACGAGTCGACCATTGTCGTCGTCCTGGATTACAGCCAGTCGGCATCATGAAACAGGAGAAGCATCATCACCGGAGGCAGGCGCTTTTCCAAATAGCCAAGGTTACGATCTTTCCTATATACGATATATATATATATATATATATATATATATATAACACACTACTATTTCTCTACTCGGTTACCTTGTTTTCTGCGTGTACTCAAAACGCCTTGAAATTCTTTTTTTTTTTCTTTTCGTTCGCCAGCACCACTTTGCAGCACACAGTTACCCATTATTCTTTTCTCTCCCGCGTGAGCGCGAGCGCATTAGCTATGCTTTTGGTCTCTCGAGCGCGAGTTTCGAAAGTAGGTGGTTTCCTGCGCGCTCTCCGTGTGTATAGTGAGAGGTGATGATGATGATGATGAAGATGCTTGGATTTGTTTTCTCTCGATATAAACGGATCTATATATACATTGCGCAATCTGTTTTTCTCTCTCTCTCTCTCATCATCAATAGATACTTTATATAGTTATAAAAGGTATAGGCTCGTAGTTGCGTGGTACATTCTTTATACAGCTGTGTACAGAAAACGAGTTGATATTTATAAGAACGCGATTTGTTACGAGGATATTCATCGTATCGTTAAGCAATTCTCGATCATATGTGACGGGGTAAATCGTAATTCTGTAATCGGGAATTAAACAACGTGTTCGGGTGATTCGGTATAATTTAACGAGTTTTGAATCCTCCTGCTACGGGATATTATAGTTGCTGTAAACTAGTTTGCAAAGCAAGTTTCGCTATAACTAAACCTCCGTAGGAAAGAGTTTCCAGTGAGGACGGCGAGTATTCATGCGTGCGTGCATTATACATCCTTTTTCTGAATTTCATAACAACTCGCGGCATTCCATTGAAGCACGATACAAAACAGCACGGCGTAACGTCTAGGAAGCATGATCGTTTTTTTCCTTTCCTTCAGACTTTCACAAGTGATTGATCAGAACCGACACATAAAAGAAAAAACTGCGGGCTCGCGGTCCAATTAAACCGGAGCAAAGATATATATATGTTTGTTTATATACGAAACCTCGTCCTGCAGTGTTAAACGTCAGGATATACAAACAGTGATAACGATTTTAACGCGTCGTCTCTGCATCTCCAAAGATTATTCCCGTAAGGAACGAGGCTCTCGGCTATATATTAAATGGGCACTCTCGGAAAGTTTAATGTCGACGACCGGGTGAACCTGTCCGAGATAGCGGGCCACTTTCTGGCTGTGTACGCGCGAGCGTATACTTTCCACTACGGCGCGGCGCTTCTCTCCCGCTCTCTCTCTCCTCGCGTGCGCCCATACTCGAGACGCGGGATATACGCGCTTGTGCGCCCAGTATATTCGTTTTTTTTTAGAGAGAGTGAGACAGGACGATGATATAAGTGTATATGTATATATATACACACAGTGCTCCGGTTTTCACTGAAAAATCGAAATGCAACAGAACTCGTTCTTTGCACAACTCGAAAATACGCGCGCACGTCCCTTTATCACTTACTTTGGATTGCTGTATAGATCGCTCTATATGTTGGTGTGGTGTAGTGTAAACTTTATTCTTTCGAATGTTTTTACTTATTTATAACATTGCCATAGTTTTGATTGGTAGAAGAATTATAGCATTATAGTGATAAAAGGGATTTAAAAAGTTTTATTATCTGAAGCTGTTGTTGCTTCATAACATATTGCGTGGTTAAATACGCTATAAAAGTATTAGCTAACAACTATAAAACAGAGAAGAAGATGGATGAGGTCGCAAACAATAATTTTCGACATAACTCAAAAAATCTTATCAGTTTAATTGATCATTATTTATAATATAATTATTATACCTAAGATTGTTCTTGGAGTCGTTTATGATTTCAGCACAATTTCATACCTTACTATAATACTACAAACTAAAATAATGACAAATCCGGCACAAAAGTTTAAATAATAGTTTCTCAAACCATTACCAAAACTAACCCACATAATCAAGGCGTACCAGGGAGAATTATAGACGACACACGCGTTCCGCGTAAGAACCAAAGAAAGCAATAACTGTTTTTCGACAGCACGCCTTGGAAAATTGCTGCCCGAGATCCACCGCGTATCCCGTTAAAATTTCGTTAATTACCGGCCTCGCAAGCGCGCACACACACACACACAACACTATACGAAATTTTCACCACGGCGTGGGAGTATATATAGTATTGCGGATACCGCGCACCGTAATTTTTATCGCGAAAATTGACGCGCGCTGTGCGGGGAAACATGTCTATATATAACGCCACTCTTGGGTTGTTCGAGATAAAACCTCCCGCGTGTGCCCGCTATATACGTATATATACACATGTGAGCTCCATCAAGAACCTTGGGAACCCGGTGAGGCGCGGTCGCGTTGTATACATATATACCCTGTATGTGTATATGTATATGCAATTTAATGGTGCCCTGCAGTTCGTTACTGTCGTACGGGATTGCGCGTAGATATTGAAAACAAACGTGACTTGACGATGCGATATTGCTGGTGGAAGAAGGTCGTACGTTATCGATAAGTTATTGCAGGATGTTTTTTATATATATATATATGTGCACGTTTTGAATGATGTTTTGTGAAATGCAGCAACGATGAATATATATGTGCATTATGTGAAAAAATTACAGAGCTACGGTGTGGACGTATATCGTGGGTGTCGCGCGTATACAATGCTCGCGCTGTTGTATTAACTATAATTATGGTTCGTGTGGAGTTGTAAATTACGTATGGGATGAAGGTCAGAAGGTATACGTACATGATAATCCATGTGCTATGACAAAGGCATATATAAAAGTGATTTACTCCTTTATTACTTCGTGCGGATTATTTTATTCGCGTCATATGAAAGAGCCACTGAAAAGTTCGTGCACACAGTTCTCCAAAAAGCCTTTTCACTTTGTTTTCAACTTGTATAGACTTCGAAATAATTATTACTATTGTGCCTCAATCGATATTTATCCTAAAAACAAGATTACCCAATCTATAACTCAATCCTAACATAGATTATAATGTATAGCTTCCGGATCCCAAAGTGGGCGTCGTTCGCACGTAGGATGGAGTATATATCATCTCTCGATATATATGTATATATATATACATTTTATTTTAATTGTTAGCCTAACGCGCGTGCGAACAAATTGTAACGATAAAAGAAGGAAAAAAAGACACGGCATAGGCTGCAACGTAGGTATATAACGGTGTACTGGATGAGCCTCGTTTTACGAAGCCGTACATACACCGCACACGTATACACGTCTCTGTACGTCTGCATGTTGCGCGGGTGTTCATCGGCTTGTTGTCGCTGCTGACCGTAATATTATTAAACCTCTCTTGTATATACCGACGCGATTGTCTATGCGTGCTTCCCTCGCGTTTTCTCGCGCATCGCGAGCTATTGTATGCGCTATACTCTACGCGTCTATTAGCTTCTTTGACTTTCAACAAATTCTCGCGGTTATTTGGCTCAAGTTCGCGTTGCCGTTTAGCCGCATGGTAACTGTTTTTTTTCTTCTTTCTGTGCATAAAAGTATAGGCTTCACGATTTTAGTGTAGATATAGTGATATCTGCCGTTGGGAAGATTACATCATTACGGATTTTGTTGTGCGGGAATAACTTTGGAGCAACTCTGTGCAATCAAATTTGTAGTTTTTCTTATAGTAATAATTGTTTATTAGTATTATAATACATTATCTTATCAAGTCTGTTTAAGTAAACATACTAGTCTAAACGTTTGCCACATTTTTTATGATAAACGTTTTGAAATGAACGAACTCAGTCGGTAAAAATACTTCACACGATATGATAACGCACTTAAAGTACCAGGTTCTTCATTAAATGTATCAACTAATCGCAAAATTCTTGTACACTGTAGCATTAATTAGCATTTCTCATGACGCGTAAGTGAGAAGCCATGCGGTATAGATCTCAACTAGCAGCGCCTATACATATAACGGGCGAGTCGCTCGCTCTTCCCACTCGTTAAAATCACCGAGGCGAGCTGCGTATATATACGCTTACAGGCTGCAACTTCTGCAT
>JAWWEQ010039125.1:0-18997 GCA_035583055.1 Torymus tubicola
TATATACAACGCACCAAAAAGAAATCCCTATAATTACAACAAAGCTGCGAGCGACCCCACGCGCGTAGCTCACTCTTTTTTAAATCCTCTCTTCCTCTTTGCCGTGGGTTCCACACTTCGCGCGTCGCCGCGCGTCTTCCATTCCGACAAAGCTGCTACTGCTGCTGCTATACGCGCCTGAAAAGGAAGAGGAGATACCGCGGAAGGAGAGAAAGAGAGACAGATAAAAGTCGAGTGCCATCTGCAGTCGCTTACTACTTCTCCGCAGACGACAACGCAGAGTCGTCGCTTCGTCTCGCTCTAATAAAGCGTCTGGGCGCGCGTCCGTCTTTTGAATATGTGCATGTATACGTAAAGGGAGAAAGAGAGAGAGAGAGAGAAACGGTACCTTATGCCTTACTTACTCTCTTGCTCACTTTCCATACCACCGTCATCTTATATGCGCAGAGTATCGTGTGATACGCTCTCGTCGCCGTCGTTGGCGGTGCCGTCCGCAGCTACTTTTTACGTGCGTGAAAAGAGCCGCATGTAACTGTGCATTGTGTGTAAAGCTGAGCGGGGGGCAGGAGATGATATTTATCGAGGGATATAGCCGGCGTGTGCGCATTGCCGATTGAATTAAACTTTTTTGCCAGTCAGTTGTATAGATAGGAAGATTTTCGAAGTTTGTAACTGGACGTGTACCTGGGAGGAGAAAAGGAGGAAAAGGATCGTTATGCCAGTATATAGACGAAAGTTTTGGCTAAGTTGCTGAGTGCGCGCGCGCGCACGCGCGAAGTCATTAGAGGCTCTGTATAGTTGCAGTAGTACTATATAGCAGTTCTTGTTCGCAATGTGGGTGTGTTTTTCGCGAACTTGCACAAAGTAAATTTTATCGTCCTTTCTCTTCTTCTTTGCATTGCGAACGTTGAAGGGGATCTTATAATTGAAGGAACGTTTTTTTTCAAGGATTCACGGTTTCATTCGAAAGAAAAGAAAAGATTTGTATGCTCGTTTATTTGGTGACGTAAGAGTTTTGTTCGTCGATTGAATATACAGACAGCGAGTTGTTAAATAAAACTGTCACTGTAAAGAATTGTATTTAATTGGCACGTAGTAGAAGGATAGAAAACAACCTGCCTTTGTATCCCTAAAACTTATACTGTTTGCAACAAAAAAAAACCTATATAAATGCACGTGATGTGTTTTCTCTCTTACTCTGTTTTTTCCCGAGTAACAAAACAATACAATGCAATTTTCAATCAAATCAGTTTTCACGTAAATGCTAATAAAAAAGAAGCAATTTCTCAAAATCGACTCTACCTTTCTATCTTTCAAAAATCGTTAATGCGCATATTTTTTGCGTCGATTTATCGTACTCAAAAACGTACAACGTTCGTCGTAGTCATCGTCGTCGACTTGTATATCATTGAAATAAGAGGAGACGGGTAAAAGAGCGCATACTATACACGCAAGAGCAGCTACTGCAAAGCGCACGAGCGTATTTTCGTCGATTTTCATCGCACTGTTCTTTTTGCCGTGAGCGCTCTCTCTCTCTCTTTCTCTCGCACACACACAGCCCTTTTTCCGTTCGTGCACAGCGCTCTTTTTTTTGTTCCTCTTGTACAAGAGAAAGAGCGCTGGATACGCTTTTTTGGGGGTCGAAACCCGAAGGCCAGAACCAGAATAACCGGAACCCTCGATCGTGTGTTTGTTGCTGCTGCTGCTGCT
Source organism: Torymus tubicola (assembly GCA_035583055.1). Classification (NCBI taxonomy): domain Eukaryota; kingdom Metazoa; phylum Arthropoda; class Insecta; order Hymenoptera; family Torymidae; genus Torymus; species Torymus tubicola. The sequence goes on from JAWWEQ010039125.1 coordinate 1,711, forward strand.
GCTGCTGCTTCTTCCTCCTCCCCGCCACATGGCTTTCCGTCCCTCTCTCTCTCTCTCGTTCGCTTGGTCGGTATACGAGTGCGAGAAAGTGAGAGAAAAGGATGAGTCGGAGGAAGGAGTACACGCGAGAGCGAGAGAGAGAGAGAGAGGGAGAGAGTATTGCAACAGTTAAGGAAACCGTATACCGGTTTATGCTGTTCAACTAGTTGATGTTTGTTTGGGTTCAGTCGCTTATAGAATGGCACATTGTGTATTTCATTTTAAATAATTAATTGTTACGTTTAACAACCAATTATATTTTGTCGCGATTCATTTGAAATTCTATGAAAAATTAATAAAATAAACTGATTGAATAAGGTAGATTTTTATCGTACATATATTAACAAAATAAAATTAATTATTCGATGGATATTGTAATGTTGAATTTCGTAATAAAATATGTATTGTTTCTGAGAAATTAAACAAAAATTAATCAAATATTGCCCGTGTGTAACGAAGCCTTGCTATCCTGTGTCGAACGTTGACCTCATATATCCGCTGCTCGTCTTTAATTAATAATTACCGTCAAAAAAGGCGAATTAGTGGGCATTCAATGGGGTGGTCTAGTATTGTGTATATTTATGTAGACAAATTAAAAAAAAAAGGGTTACGTAAACTGTAACCATTTTTTTTTTGTAATCCATGATAATACACAATCCCCCCGAAGCATTAATCATGTTTTTTTCACTGGTTAAAAAAATAGTAATTTTACGTGTAAATCGAAAAGCTGCTTTACATAAAAAAATGTAAAATGTGAATTAAAAAAAAAAAAGGAAAAGATAAAAATGTTAAACATTGTTTTGCAAATGCAACCAAACAACGCGCACGCCAATGTGCATCCTTTTGACTTTCCCCGACCTCGACACCGTCATCTCTCTCATCGTGGATTCAATCAGTGTGGATTCATCAGTTAAAATTCACTGCTAAAACATTCTAAAAATACATCCTCATTAAAGCCTCCTCGAACATGAAAATAAAAAAATGTACGAGCGCACGCGCGCGTGTACAAGCTCAACTCTCTAACGTGTTAACGTCATTCACTTATCACCTCGTCTCTCTTTCTCTATATATCGCATGTTATACCTATATACGTGTATATATATATATACCTACAGCAAGCAGGATCGGGTTGTATATCAACACACGCGCGCGCGCGTTCGAATTTTCCAGCTCGACACGTCGTCGTATCTTTTTGCATTTGCCTCGTATGCCTCTCTCTTTCTCTCATATTATACACACACACACACACACACGCAAGTGACGACGACAGGCATCCTGTTGTTATACATTTCCCTCTCTCGTGAGCCTCCCTTTCTCCGTCGTATTTGCATCGGCAGGAGAATCTGGCGCGCGCGCGTGTGTGTTCTTACTCCTTCTCTATGGAGCGCGAAAAAAGGGCGGAGAAGTTTTATGGCGATCGTTAAATTGAAGATGAGAGACGCTCGCGAGAGTTAAGGCAGTGGGTCATCAAGGAACCGCGGGACTTTGACTACAGGACGCGTATGAAGCGAAAGGAAATAATATAGCGTTTAAAAGATGTATCGCTATCTTTGGTGTGTGTGTGTGTGTGTGTGTAAATGTACATCTTGCGTCTCTCGGGGCTTTCTCCCCTCCCTCTATTTCTCTTTTACCTGCTCGGTTGAAGCGATCGAGTGCCGATGCCATGAAGAGGCTTTTCTATATAGGCAAACACTCTACAGGTATATATATATGTATCTGTTGTTTGCTCTTAGTGTGCGTTGTAAGAAAGGCAAACGCGGCGTCACGCTCGCTAACTCTTTCGTCGATACGTTTTTGTGTAACTCACGGCACTTTTCCTCTATATCTTGTGTGTTTACCCTTTTTCATTGGTATATAATACAGCTCGCAATTAAATAATCCCTGATCGCCACATTTAAATTCTATAATAGTAACAGCAATCGATAAAGCTAACCGAATGAGATTACGTATATATAATAAAAATTGTCAAATCGCATTAGAAATTATACAACGTGTATTATTATAATTTATAATTTCCATGAGCGCGAATCTCAAATAAATATATAAGTCAGTTATATATTACTGCTCTTTCGGCAATAAGCTCTCATGAAATATATTACATATAAATGTACACTCGCACATCGACGACCTTTAAAGTATGAAAAGTCAATTACTCGTCGCACTCAGCGCGCGTTATATATATGCCGCTGATTAATATTGTGTATTTTATCGTAGAAGCTCTTTGACAGATATATATATATATATATATTCCCTATCAAAGGCATTAGATATATAGCGTTCTGGTTTAAAAATCCACAAATTATATAATAATAATGAAAATAATAGTAATTTCTCGTAAATAAAATTAAAAACAGTATTACGTAATAATTAATTATAAAAAAGACGTGTTTCAATACAATAATAATTCAGATTTAATTTAATTTGCAAATGTCATGCATATGCAGTTAACTATGTGCTTCATGGTCGATAATAAAATAAAACAATGTAATGATAACACATTTTTTCTCATAACTAATAATTACTGAAAAATAAGTCAAACAATAAAGTAAATAAAATTTATTAATCAAGAGCGGTGAAATGTTTTTAACATCATCAAGTATAAGAGAATTCCAGAGATGCTCACTTGAAGGGCTTTATTCCAATATCAGAATGCGCATCGGGGATGCTATTGATTTCTTAATCTCATCTTAATAATATACTTAACGAGTCCGCATGTGATTAGCCCACAAATGATTTTTAACCGCGCGCGCGCGCGATAATGAGATATGAGCTACCATGCGCGTTCTTTCTCTCCCTTCTGCCTTGATCATCATCCTCTATTGTACTTGATCTCTCCGCCTCGCGTCGTCAATGTGTGTGTGTGTATATACACATCTATACGCATGCTATACAGTGCAAGCAAACGAGATGTTCCTCCCGTATTCGGAGATGCGCGTGGGTGAGATCCTCTCCCCTTTCACAGAACCGATCACTATACTATCATTGAGATGAATATCGTTAGGCGTATACTTGTCGTTATCGGTTTAACCGTATTTAGACCGGGTAAGAGAGAGAGAGTGCGTATGCGTTTGTGTATACATAAACACTGTGTTTCATATATTTATTTATATTATACAGTAGAATTGAATAAAAAAACATTTAATAGATGTTGGTTTGAGAGAAGTTGGGTTTATTTGAATCTGATGCGAGCTGTGGTGATTAAAACTTTTTTTATATATAGCAACGAAAGTATAAATGGTAGTAATTAGGGATGTACTTTCTCCAATTTCAAACTGATGGATATATTAGTTAGATAGAAAGTTTACGTATTTATGGAGTTCTAAAAATGCGATAATTGATATGTCTATATAATCTTAAAGTATCCTTTTATCGAACGACAAATAATAATTATCTTCAAATCCTGCCAACCGATCGACCGTCTCGCTATTTAACAATAGCCTGCTTAATAATCTTATCAGCGTTAATACGATTTCTTCTCTCTTCCTCTCGCTCTTTTACGTTCCTTCACCCCGCTCGATCGAGCGTGATTTTCTCCTCTCTGCAGTTTCTATACTCGGCATTCCCTCACTATACGTATATAACGCCCACCTCGTTTCTTGCCCCTTTTCTTCTTCTCGTCTTGTTTTCAGCTGAACACGACGCTCTCTCTCTTTCTCTCTCTCTCTCTCTCTCCCATGCATAATTCAGTCGCACTCGCCGGTTCGCTCACCAGAGAGACTTTTCGACTCTACTTGCCCTTGTACACAGACATACCCAAACACACAGAGGCAGCTACTTGCATTCTCTTTTTTTCATAATTTTTGGGGTAGTCAGGTCTTTTCTCCTCCTTCTCTTTCGAGTTATATTATCACAGATTTTTCGTGCCCCAAAGAACTTTATCTCTCTCTCTCTCTCTCTCTCTCTCTCTCTCTCTCCCGCTCCCTTTATTAATTTCTCCAGGCTGCGTATGCGTATATCTATATACAAGGCGCGTTGGGATCTTCCTCCCCCGCACGCGCGCGCGCGTGTAGGCGGCTACGGGACTATCGATCGGAAGCTATATATATATACACGCACAGGCAGGAAGGGAGAGGCAGTCATTTTTTTCGGACTTCTTGACAGAAGAAGCAGAGCAGAGCTCGGGTCTTGAAGGAGAAAAAGAGCGAACAAGCGAGAGAAAGAGAGAGAGAGAGAGAGAGAGAGAGAGAGAGAAACGACAATGAGAATAAATCGCATGTAAGAATGAGCGAGAGAGAACCAGTCGCTTAGAGCACGAACCACAGAGTGTGTACGTATATTGGTACACAAATACATTCGCGCGTAAGGCGAAATCGGAGCAGAGGAGAAAGTCGGTCTGCGATGTGTTTACACACACACAGATCAGCGCGTGAATTTTCAATCAATTTTACTACGGTGTTTATGTACGCGCGTCTTTAATCAGGCCTTTCTGTATTACGCTTCTTTTTTAACCATATACTGTATGTTAGTAGATTCTAATGACGTCGTTTTATTTCATGGTTTCGTATTTTATTCCTGTTCATTCTTCGATTCACGTATATTACTTTTCCGCGAATTGATGAAAGCACTTCATGTAAATTTTAAAGCACATATCCAAATTACTAAATCAATAAGGGAAACGAGGTGTGTCATTAGCGTTAGCTTTGGCTCGCCCCCTTCTTCTCCCCCATATACAAAAGAACCTTCGCAAATTCGTTCACCCTCATCGTTCGCTATCCAATTGTACAACAAATAAAAATACAGACACACACACACACATATACTCATTTCTTTGAGAAGGCAAGAAATTCAAAGATCCTCGTTAACTTTTACATATACGCATATTCTTTCTCGAATCCCTCTTGTCTGATTTTGACACGCGCGCTTTATCTCGTTACTCAATTTCTCAAAGAAACAATACAGACAAATTGACGTCGTTGTCGGCGTGCGTCCCTTTGTTTGAACGTCATCAACAAGACAGACCACGAGAACCGCACGATGGCGCACGTCTGCTGGAAAAGGGTGCGTGCGCGAGTCTGTATATTGAACATATATCTATATAATCTCACTCCGACGACTGTTCACCCTTTTCCCTCCCACTCACGATATGCGGAAAACCGAAAGAGTGAGTGAGAGAGAGAGAGAGAGAGAGAGAGAGAGAGAGAGAGAATGACAGACTGACCTTGGGATTACCTTGAAACGTGACTGCGAACTAAGCCCCGGGAAATTCGCACAAGCTTGTGTATGTATGTATGTATGTGTATATATATGTACGCACATACGCACTACCAACGTTTATGACGTGGTGGTTTATGAACATAGAGGGATTAACTGGAATAATGCTAGATAGCGTCTACGCAGGATTATTTTTTAAAAGAAGGCTTTATGAAGGATTGATCATTGAGTTTTCAAAATTGAAAAATGAAAAATCTTTTCTTTTTATTATTTGGTTCATTCATAATGTGAAAGAGTAGAATTTTCTGTATGTATATTATTCTGCTCAACTGTTCATAATAATATTTACAACTTTATTACATATATTTATTCTGAACCAAATACTTATTTGTATAATTTAATATTTTATTACATTGGCTTTTTAAAAGTAAATATCAAAACTCTGGGTACGAAGCGCCCAATACCTATATTGCATGGTCTTCATTTTGTTTTTTGCGTGAAAAAGTAATTACGTCCTATCGAAAGAATTCACAATGAGTGAAAAACGACATTATATTTGAGCTATTCCACACTTTGTTTACTCATAACTATGAAATTCTTTTTTGTCCCCTCCCCCTAATTTTATTGTTTTGTTTCCACGTTTTTCAATTTTTTATTGCCTTTGATCCGTGTGCAAAGTATTGTACATACTTGTGAAGCGAGCCTACGTGAGGAACGGCTGTACTGTTTTGTCAACATTGGCATCAATTTCAGTAGCATTTCGTTTCGAAAGCCGTAGCAGCAGCAGCAGCAGCAGCATCAGGTTTTTACATTTTATTCGCGTATACATGAATCCATGGGGTGCAATTCAATTTCCCATGGTTAGCCCCAAATTCGAGCATCCAATCCGTTGGAACTTGGAAAAAGAGAAAGAGAGAGAAAGAAACGTGACGAGCGTGAAAAATCGAAAAATGTTTTGCGCGTGCGACTTCTCTCTTTCACCCTTTCTATTTTATTTATCTATCCATCTATCTCGAGTGAATGCTCGCGCGTGTATACAACCTAGGTTATATCAGCCGCCTATATCTTTATCGATGTTGTATAGATGTGTACGGAAAATCGAATCAAAACACATACACTGACGTAGTATATATAGAAAGTATGTGTGTGTCTGTGTGTATATATATAAAGACGAGGAAGTTATCGTTTCGGTAACGCGACACACTTTCGTACCGTTGCAGACACATTCGTGCCGCAATTCATCCGCACGACCTGTATATATAGCTATAATTTAGCTTCATATAGCCCCCAAATATTTAGCCAACTTTCGCGAAAAGAATCATCACCACCACCACTGCCATTAATACCGCTATACTATTATACTATACTACTACTGCTATGGTAAAAAAAATGGGTGTATATTTCCTATCATACTCTTCTCCCCTGCGTTCTCCCTTTCACTTGCGCACGTGTCTTCTACCCCTACACCCCGCAGTTATATATATGTATATGCTAACTGCTACTAGGCTGTACCCTTCGGCGGGGTTGCGAGGGCTCGGCTTGCTCGCAGGGATGATATCGATTGCTTAGCCGAGGGCGTCCGAGAGGAGTGTTAGTGTATAACGCGAGGGCGACGTGCCACCGCGCCGTCACCTGTTTCCAGCCGAGCCCAATGCGCCGCGAGGGCCGTAACGATGATGACGCGCGTGCTCGTATATAAGCGGAAGGGGAGGAAGAAAGAAAGAACCGCTGCTGCTGCTGCCGCCACCACCACCACCACCACCGCTTTCGCGCATACTACATGCCGCTTTTTTCTTTTCTTCGCGTATATATAAGGAGAAGGGGAATGTGAGGGGCGCGCGAGCGCGCTTTCTTTTCTACACACGGGCGCGCCTTTTGAATGAGCGTGCCGCGCGATTATCGTTTGGATAGCGAAGGAAATGAGAGCGAGTAGGGAGTAAAATATTTGCGCGCTACAGAGGAGAGAGAGAGAGAGAGAGAGAGTAGAAAAAAGTTACGTGCGAGTAAGAGAGGAGGGAGGATGAAAAGAAGAGTGTGATGCTGTATAATAGTGGGTGGGTATATGTATATATATATAGCGGAGTAATGCGAAAACATTGTTGTCGCCGGTGGACGACGACGGCGACGGTATATAGAGTACTAGTTTTAGTTTGTCCGACGTTGCTCTCCATTCTGTTGGGCTGCTCTGGGGATATTTTGCACCGTGATATGCTCGTGTGTGTGTTTCACATGTTTCCGTTTTCCGGCAAAAAAATTTTATTAGTATTACGTTTTTTTTTTGTTAAGAGGGACAGGGGGTATGGCTTTTCTTCAGTGACGTGGAAAGATCTCTTTCTCTCTCGGGTGATATATCGAGAGTATTTTTCACCCGTTCGCGAATAATTTTTGCGTATATATACGCGCGTCGCGTTGTCGTCGTTTTGCGTATGAATAAAACATACCAGCACAGGCGCATGTATACTCGCAACGACAAAAATAAAACATTTGGCAGAGCGCATATGAGTATATGTTTGCCTATCGGTTGTTTTTTTCTTTCTTCTTTTTTTTATTTCATCTGTCGTCCCATAAAGCAAATACCGCTGATAAATCATTCATAATCCATTAACATTGACTTGTACGGAACGAAAGATTTCGTCCGTTCGACAATGAAAAAGTGTGGCTACCCCTCTGCAAACAATCGCTCGTTTGGTCCTATAGTGTATGTGTGAGTGCGCATGTGTGTCTGTGTGTGTGTGTGTGTGTGTGTGTGTGTGTGTATATATATACATCAAGCCCGCAGAAAAGCGAAAGTGAACCAGCAAAAATTTCATTCTCTCGCCCTCTCATCATTACACACAATTCAAACATTTTCCGGACGAATACTTTGCAGCACAGGAGGCCAAATATTAGACTAGCGATTAGCTCTGGCAAATATAAAGTCTCTTTCTCTCCCTTCGCAGCGGCGAAAATGCATTTCGCTTCGACGCGTTTGCATATTAAAGAGAACGTGCGAGGCACGCGCATGCTCACGTGTGTATATATATACATATATATATAGAATAGATGCGGAAGCAAATCATTCGTGCAATGGAAATCAGCTCGAACGCACACGTGCACGCGGCGCGAGTAGTATGCATGTTGGTCTATAGACTATAGATATATCAATAGTACGGGATGAAGGGGATTAGCGCGTCGAAGTGTAGAGTTGTGTATAGTTTAGTATATATAGTTCCGCGTCTTTTGGCGCATATTAATACGTGACGTTTTTGTATGGTGGTTGTGGAAGAGAAAGAGAGAGAGAGAAGAAATATATTATCATTAGAACGACAGCGCTTCGCTGTAATCGTGTTGGATTAAAATCTCATTAGATGCGTTGGGTTGCTGTGTAAGGGAGGCAAGGTTTTTTAGCCATGGTTTACATTGAGAAATCGTATAAGCTGCGATGGGTGCATTCACACCGTGTATTTCACAATTTACACAGAAAATTGTACAATCTCTTGAAAATGTAAATACAACGGTGTTATTTCATTCAGAAATGAATTTCGACAGGTGGAATAAAGCATTATTGCTCTTTCTATACCGTAATGAAGCTAACGAGCGTATGTAAGCACATACGTGTGTATATGTGCGTGTATGTATAATACGTATAAAATATACTCGCATTGTTAATCAAACATTGAAAATGTAAATTATCGATACTGTATGTATGGATATAGATAAATTTTCCATTATAAGTGTTCATTTGATTCTACTTCCTGAAAAAATTATTTTTAAAGGGTTGGGTTTCACACTTTTAATTTGAGTTGGTAAAAGGATATAACGCAATGTTATAAACAATATTTATGTTGCGGCTTTTATACGCGTATCTTAATCACCGATGGGTATAACAATTTTGTCGACCAGCAAAACAACATAAATAACCATCAATTTATAAACGTCAAAATAAAACAGCCGTGTTGTGTATATATATACTTCATTGCAAAGATGATGAATGAGAATCGGATATGCCTATATATACGTATAAAACGTTGAAATAAACGTCGATATTCACCAGTATAATCTTCCCGTGCTTACATTCATGTACATATATATATGTGTGTGTGTGTGTATACATACACGTATGTATAAACCTAGAAAAAGAGAGTTTCTCCCTTTAAAAACAAGTCCAATCGACCTTGATCTCGCGCGCCATTTACCACCGTGCAGTGTATATATATATAGTATACGTAGATACTGCGCGTCTATATACCCCCTTAAAAGCGATAAACGCGAGGCGACTTCTCTGAGAAATTACGCTTGATTAATGACACTATATATACATATATATACCGCGGCAGTGATACGTGTATGCCTATCATACGCGTATACATCTAGTAGAGAAACAGGTGCGCAACAGCATGAGCGTATGATTTTTTTAAAAAAAGAAAGAAAAAAAAACGCATGTGGTGTATGTACGCAGGTTACAAGACAACGACCGACTTACATTGCGCGCTTTCACTCCCTCCTTTTCCCCTTCCTCGCGCCATAACGACCTACAATTTTCAATTTTATATAGTCCTGCAATCTATTCTTCATCAATCTTGCGTGCAGCGGTGCGTGCGTTCACTTCGTGCGTATAGGTATATATATATGTATGAGGCACCGCTGCCACTCGCGAATAAAGTTTCTTGCTTTTAGGCGCTAAGTGGAATGGAACGGAAAGCAATTCGTTCTGCAGATTGGACTCGATACAAGTATATAGCAACGATGGTGGCGATGGTTCGCTCTTTAGCGACGTATGTGTGTGTGTGTGTGTACGCAATACTCTTCGAGTGATAGCCGCGGCGACGAGAGTATTATAGTGCAGTACGTATATATATGAGGGAGAAAAAATTGCGAGGCGATAGCGATGCAAGTGCACGCACTGAAGTTCATGATTACACGACACGATTATTCCGCATACACGCGTGCTTATTGCTACGAGGTTTTAAAAAAAAAAATATATATATATATAGGGAGCTGTAGCCGCCTTTACCGCATACGAATACAATATGAACGCGAAATGGGTTACAGCTTTCTTATTCTCTCTCCCTCTCTCTCTTTCTCTCTCTCGTGCTATATAGATGATGTATGTCGTCGTCCTCCTCGAAGACTAGCTTATCTGAAATTACAGCGAAGACTAACGCACTTTGGACTCTTAATTTTATAAAATTTATAAAAATCAAACTGTACATAAACATATTTGCGTACGACACTCTTAATGTGGCTAATTAATAGGTATGTTTTATTTTATTTATCGTTTAAAACATTATTAAAAGTAAATAATGAGAATAAAAGTGATTTACTTTTATTACATGGTGTTGAAATGGTGAGCATTTTCATACAACCAACAAATAGAAATGAAATCAAAGAAATAATAAGAAGTCTAAAAAGTAAAAATGGAGGAATTGATGGCATTAATGCAGCAAGTCTCAAATTACTAGCAGAACATATTAGTAGTCCAATAGCCCATATCATCAGTAATAGTATAGAAAAAGGAATTTGGCCAAAAGATCTGAAAAAAGCGAAAATAATTCCAATTCACAAAGCTAAGGAAAAACATTTACCTAATAACTACAGACCAATATCACTAATCTCAAACATTGCAAAAATATTTCCTATGCTGGATAAATCTTATCCTATGCTGGATTATTATTTTTGTAATGTACTTACGTATAATGTAATATTTTTGGTATGTATTTCATTGTATTGTACGCTGGTTTAATAACAATAATAATATTATATTATATTATATTTATAAATTAATTAATTTCGCGTATTTACTTTTAATCTTGCTTTACAAAATAATGTACTTCCATTTATTTTAATTAAACATGTTAAGACTTTTGTGTACGCAAATAATTTTTATATAGCTTTTCATTTTCATAAATTTTATAAAATTAGGAGCACGAAATGCGCTAGTTTTCGTAGGGAGCGACGATGTGCTTTTAATATATATATATATATATTAAAATTATTCGTTGCAGTCGCGCGTGAATGTTAAGGCCACACGTTTGATTTCACGCTCATAGCGTTATAGAGCGAGGATATGATGGATTCAATCAACCGATACACACACTGTGTGATGTTTTGCCAAAAAGTGACGATAGTTATTATTATCATCATGGCATCCTGATGCTCGTATATACCGTGTCTGACAAACAACTAGCAGCTATAAATCCTTACGCTGCGCGCATATTATCCCACGCATTACGCTTATTTGTATGCACCCACCCTTCGTTCTGTTGCATTTACGAAAATTATACGCAACGTATAAATGTACGCATACATACACACACACACACACACACATATATACACGAATACATATACACACGCGCGTATAACCTTGGCATAAAACCACAAAAATAAATTCCTAATGACGCGTGCTATATACGCGAACGACGCTGCACCGCCTCGTTTCGCGCGCTTCATGGAAAAAAGGGAGAGAGAGAGCGAGAAAGAGAGAGAGAGAAACGGAAGGGGACAGGCTGCTCACTCTTCATGAAGCTTAGCATAGTATAGTTTCAGAGAAAGACAGGAGAAACGCGTTCGTTCGTTCGTTCGCTCACTCGTGATTCTTTAACAGCAACTCTCGCGTAGGCAGGCAGGCAGGCAGGCAGGCAGCTGCTATGTACGAAAAGTGGGGTCTCGTCCTCGCGAACAATAGCGTATATATATGAAGGGGAGGACTGCGACGACGACGCTGCCGCCGACGGCGACGACGACGACGACTGCACATAGGGATTTCTTTCCCCTTGCTATGCTACTGCTCTCTCTCTCTCCCCTGTATGGCTGCCTACGCGTGAGCACAGCTCCTGTGGCGGCGCCTTCTCCGATACGTATGTGTGTGTGTGTGTGTGTATCACGAAAAACAATGGACGATTGCGCGATGAGAGAGGGTTGCGTATATATGGGGAAGGAAGGACTTTTAGTACGATTGACTATATACGACGAAAGTTGAAGCATTAGGGGAGAGGGTGGATGATGCGAGATTCAAAAAGATTTTTTTATTAGTTTTTGTTGGAAAGAGCCCCTATTTATATATATGGATAAAAAGTACATACTAAAATATAGAGAGAATTTTATATAGAGTCGGATGAGAGAGGATTTTTTAGTGGAAAAAATGTGTGTGTGTGTGTGTAAAATGAATAAAGGTCTTTATATATACACACACGCACGCACGCGCATTACTAATACCATGAGCTGTATATAAACACGCGAGTATCTGGGAAAGCGGTTTTTTCTAATTTACCTAATGCGCGATATTACATCCGGACTCGCCACCGAGCATGTCTCGTGGTTTTAGTTTTATATTGCATAAGGCAAAGTGTACGGTATATAACTAAAGAAAGATAAAAAAAATTATATAGTGTACTAGGTAGGTAAAGGTGTATAGGGTAATTTACTAATAGAAACATATAGCATAAAGACGTTAACGAGTGTCATACCGTTGATCCAGTGACCATATTCTTCCGGGTGTATGTATTATATATATTCGTAAATAAACACACATTCACGCGGATGTCGTTGTGGAACGAGGGCCGAGGTGAAAACATCGTTATTGCTCGTGAAGTTATTACCGCGCGTCAGCTCAATTATCAGAGAATCTTTCTCTTTATCTCTTTTATGACTTCTTTTTATCGACATAACCTCCATCAGCTCACGCGATATTTCCCGTATATATACACACCTATCGACTTGCTTCTCGGAATAGCATCGAAAAATTTTTCTGAAAACGAGTTTTCCCCATAGGAAAGGTAGAATACTATTGTTATATACACACGCACACTTCTGTATATAATATCGGCCAATGAAATCAGCACTTAAGCGAAGAAGAATCGCAAAAAACTTTTAGCGTGTCTCTTTAAACGTTCGTCAGAAGCGCGCATGGCGAAAACACCACCGACTCTTCGAAAAATCAATGAAAATTGCTCGCACAGAACGTATACACATACATAGATACACACATACGCAGGAATATACGTGTAGGCGTGGTATACAATAATGACCGGTAGCACGCGCGCGCGTCCGAGATCGCGTGCAAGTAGCGTTTATTATATACGTGTGTATGTATGTATATACCCCGTAACGCGTTTCGGCCGGAAGTTCATTCTCGCTCTCTCCTCCTTTCTTTCATTTTTTCCCCGGTTTCGGTGCGGCTTTACTGACCGCTCAGCTATATAGGACGAAGAGAGAAGATCGACGACAACAACAACGACGACTGCATGCTAGGAGGATTTTATATATATATATGTAGATATAGCGGGAAAATTTTTTTTCACCGTTGATAATTGAGAAAATTGATCAACAGCATGAGCGAACTGTTGATGATGATGATGATGACGATGATAATGTCACGCGAGGGCCGGCTTTGTCTTTATTTTTTTTTTGGGGAGGGGGAGGGGAAATAATGCCCTTTGTTTCGAGACGCCCGTATACATATGAGTGAGCGGTTTATATAGACATTTTTAAAAATTTGTTATGTAAATACCCTGGTAGAAACGTTAACGATGCGTTGGCTGTACATATATATATATATATATATATACTCACGGATATACACCCGATATTTGCTATTTAATAGGGCATTGTAATATTTGATCCATTTATATTAAAAAAATTTGGGAAAATATAGCGTAGAAGTATTGCATATACCGTGTAATATAGTATAAAGCTCTTATTGAATAATTCCCTCCCTTATATAGCTTACACCTTGTGGAATAAGCTCCGATTTTCTATGATACATTCTACCTGCGTTAATTTGCTTGATTCAAGTATATAGAGAACTGTAGAAAGTCAAAGAGGTTCGTTCAATAATCTGCTCTCCTTTTCGTTATACCTTCGTATAAAATGAAAACCGATTGCCAGAGAAAAGGTGCAGATTTATATCATACTAATTATGAAATTTTTCTCTCTTTCCCTCTGGACCTATCTATCTCACACACATATCTCATGCCATTTCTTCACGGAAAAAATATACCGTTCGTATATCCTACATACACACACACACACGTAATCGTGGCAGACAGGTGATGGAGAGGATCGATGAAAATCAATCGCAGCGGATATCCGAGCGAGAAACCACAGCGTAAAATGCAGCGCGCGCCGGAAGCGAGTATACCGCCCTCGTAACGAGTTTCCTATACTCTATTCGTTATAACTCGTCGTGCGGTGTTCATATATACATGTGTGTGTGTGTGTGTGCGTGCGCGCGCCTGTATATATGCTGTATGTGCATTACATTGTTACAGCTGTAGCAGTTAGCTATAGTTTATGTATGTATAGGACTATACTGCTCTCTGCGTCTTCTTCTGTAATTTGCAAACAATAGCGCGATCGCATTCTGCCACGCTGAAAAAAAAAAAATTCACGCCCGCACAGAGAAGAGGAACTTTGCGTATATTACGCACTGCATAGCACGCGCGCCCGTGTGTGTGTGTGTGTGTGTGTGTGTGTGTGTGTGTGTGTGTGTGTGTGTGTGTGTGTGTGTGTGTGTGTGTATAAGAGTATATATATAGTGGTTGCATTACCGAGATTCTATAACGAACGCCGTTGTATAATATTGGATACTTGAATTCCGCCGTTTTTAGAGTTAGAAAAATAATATTTATCTTTAGTGAAACAATAAATTTAATTTTCTTTGAGGTATTGCCCAATGTTAGCTATAACCATTTTTCGTCTGTTGGGTAAAGCATCAATTCGATCACGAAAGAAGCTCTCGTTTTTAGTCTGAATTCATTTGTTAAAACATTTTTTTATATTTTCGTAAGATTAGAAGTGTTCGTCAGTATAAAGCTATGTGACACCGATTTAAATAACTGATAATCTGAAGGCGCAATATCAGGTGAATACGGCGGCTAGGGTATAAGAAAACCGCTTTTAATGTCTCCTTGACGGGTTGTCGACTTTCAAATTAATACAAATAAAATAACACTTCCTGCAATTTATTTATAGGATAGTAATGACATTTACATGAAGAGAGCTCGTGTTAATTGAAGTATCCAATATAACGTCATGCTATTGTGTCATGTTTATATATATATATATATATTCAGATCATAAATTGATATTTTTAGGTTATATATAAGTGTATCGCAGAAGTGTTTCCTGACTGAACTCTATTCTTGCAAGCTTCGCTTCATTTGAAATCCTTTATATAAAGACGTCAATCTTGAGATGCACCTGAACAATATGTCTTTCATTTTACACACATGAATGCTTATATGCGATCAAAATTCCCCTTTCAACTCGTCAACGAACAAAAGCTCATCCACCAGACTTCAGCTCCCGTCACCTGTAAAACACGATGAAAGAATATATGAAAAAAAAAACAACCAACTCACCCACCCTAATCATCCTCGAAATCTTAATCACCCTCTCACCACCGGTAATTCTTCCGTGCTAACGCGCACGCGGGCGGGTGAGCGAACGCGCACACACACACACGTTGCTATGTCCGACAGACCGGAAAATCGCGTTTTCCCTTCTCCTCTCTACGCTCATGTCGTCCACCTGGCCAGTGAAAAATGCCCGCTCACGCTGCTGCTGTTGCTGTGCCGCCTTTACTCCCCTAATTAACCATGCGCATACGTAACGCCACGGTGACGGCGGCGGCCGCGGCTATGAACGAGCGATTTTTTTTTTCCTCTTCTCCTCCTCCTCCTCCTTCTTCCTTCCTCCTCTTTCTATGCTTTTAATTTGGTTTACAGGTGCGCGCGCGCGCGCGCTGGGCTTTACGGACTCTCTTCCGGCCTCTGGGTTTTGTTAAAGGGCTATAGTGGGCACGAGCCGGAACAGCGAGCTACACATAAGTATGTGTATTCGTAGAAGTGGGACACCGCTTGCGTTATTGTAGAGCATAGGAATTTTTTAATTTTATGTGAATGAGAGTGAGAGAGAGAAGATGGGTTTTTCTATTTTTGTTCCGGGAATAAATTTTCTGATATTTTACAGTCATCGGTTCGCGTGAATTTTTATAATTTTTTCTTTACAATCCGATAATAATAATGTCACAGTAAATTTTTGCATCCGCTTGAGCTATCAAATTGTAACGGTATTTTCCATCCGAGAATTCTATTCGTGTATAGCAGTGACATCGGAGTTATTATCACCACCACCAGCGTCGCATCATCGTCGTCATCGTCGTATGCATTCACGAAAGTCTGCAAAAATATCTGCTTTATGCGGTCGTCCCTCCATGTTGCAAACGACGTTGAGCGCATTTCTAAAAAATTCAATATTTTATAAAATATACACTGTCCCTCTTATACATTGCGCACTCACGCGCGTAGACGTAAGTTATTTTAAGACCAAGCGGGCGTGTGCCGCGCGAGTGAGAAAAGAAAACGAAAATTACACCCTCTTCGGATGTAGTATATATATATATATACACACACATACATCTTGACAACAATCGACAGACAAATTGCTGGGTCGTGACTCGCGCCCTCCTACACTCTACTCTCAATGCGATCAATGATGCGTCATACATTTATACGCGTAATGTTATACTGCACGCATCGTATATACATATATACGCGCGCCCACGTATGATATTGAAAATTTCATGGGATTTGCTATATTTTTGAGCCATTGTGCATGTATATAAAACACGCTGGTGATGCTCTCTTAAGTCACTATGGGTCCTTGCGTACATTTACGAACGACAAAAGCTCGGTATAACCAACAAAGAGTGAAAGAATAAAACCTTTTCGACGTACTTAAGCGCTGCTGATATTTCTATTAAAAGTATACCGTGAGAGGGTCCTTGGTGACATTATTTTTTTTCTCTCTCTTTTTTCGACAAACGAAAGAAGAAGCCGGGAAAGAGGAAGAGAAAGAACTCGCGGACAAACACAAAAGTTTTGGGATTACAGAGTGGAGAATATAAAAATAATCTACTGCCGTTGTGACACGTTGTGTGTGTGTATATGTGTACGTAGTTGTTAATCCCTTGCTATACATATACTGATATACATGCGGCAAAGCTTGAGATGCAGATCTATTTTCAATTACACGAACGAAACGCGACGATCTTTTTATTCATACATGTGTGCGTGTATATGTATATATATATATATATATATATATATATATA
>JAWWEQ010039136.1:0-18995 GCA_035583055.1 Torymus tubicola
TGTAAAAAAGACATTTTATTTACTTTGGTCCGAAAATATCGCTAACGCTTCGAAAAGTCTGTGTTTTTCGCTTTTTTTGACCTCCTTTGTGTGACATTCGACCTCCTACTGTTTTTACGGTCCTTTTGCGCTTGGTGCGTGCGGTGCGAACATGGCCAGATGTCTTTCCCGACTGTCGACGTCGTTTAGCGCGTGTGACTGTTTTATAGCCTGAACCTTTCATAATTTCCGATATTTTCTCAGCCGCTTTACGCTTGAGATTACGATCCGATTCTCGGGTTCTTGTCTTCACAGCCTCCTTGAAATCAGTACCATTGTTAGCAACATCGTCGAGTACATTTATACCCGCGCGCAACGACTCCTTGCCTACAGTCCTAGCGCCACTCGCAACGTACGGTAGAATACGAATAGCGAAAGAGACCACCTAGCCAAGCACCCACACCGCGGCTCCTCGGAAATGTAGAGTCGGTGAAAACGTTTCTCACACCCGCGCCACGACCAACCTGATCGTCGTAGTAGCCTACGTAATGCGTCATTTCATCGACTGCGTTTAAAGTGTAGTGTTACTGTCAGCGTACCATACTCGAATGGTATACGGTGACCGTGTTGATCTCTTATATCTATAACAATATTATTGAAATTATGATAGAGAAGTGGTATATAGTGAGCGGGCGCAAAGCGCTGTACAGTAGTGCAGCCATATCTGAATTTAAAAGTATCCATCGAAACAATGCGCAAGAGGGCAACCTGTGTTTCGCCTACAGTATAGGGTTCACAGATGTCTGCGATGCAGGCCTCTCGGCAACTATGAGACGCTCGCTGTTTAAAGTCGTAAAAGGCGTCATTTGTTTTTCAGTTCTGTCATCGAAACCGAGTATACGTCGAAATTTTTCATTGAAATGCGTCCCGTGTAGCTGTAAACAGTCATACTTGCGTGTATCGCGTCCACCAGCTGTGAGAGTGAATCATAAATTTCAGAAGGTATATTATACTATTTTTCCTCTACGAATCGCGTTCCATCGTATGTGGCAAACCTGTAGGATACCTCATCTTCTTGAAAATGTACGATGCTGCACGGTATGTGAATTTCCACCATTCGCCGTGTAATTTGATCTCGCGTCGTAAGTGTGTCGTGAAGCAGCTAGTTGTGTTATCGGGAAAGTATGACATACTACTGTTGCTCGGCAACAACCCAAGAATTAAATTTATCCGAATAGTCTAACCACTTGACAAGCAGCTGTTTGTTGACACCCCGGCCTTTTGAGCGCACGATGCGTTCAATCTGAAAGTGCTCATCAGCCGCCAGACGCTCGTGTCCTACACGCACGAGTTCCTCTTTGTAAAAGAAACCGTCAATGATTTCGTCATTCAAGTCCTCAAGAATGTATGTGTATAGGTGTTGACGATACGACACGCGTCTTATTTTAAAAATTTCCTCGCTAAAATTTTTCTCGTATCCTCGCTCGACGGTCTTTTTTGTTCGACTGATGCGTACAAGGTCTCCTACGTTGAATTGAGCATGTATCGGTGGACTCTTGCGACGGCGACGACTGCGGCCTTGATATCGGGATTGCGGGCGACGCGAAAGTCGATGTGTCGCGCACCAAGAAGATTGTGAAACGCCGTGCTGACAAATTCCTTGCCTCGATCGGTCTGTACGCACAAGGGTAGACGAGATTGCGCTCTGCCGATAACACGTTTCAATGCATCAGCGACATTGCTCGCTGTTTTATCCTTCAATGGTTCAACCCATGCATATTTACCGAGCACATCAATGACTACAAGTATATAGCACTATCCGTCGTTGTAATCCTTTATGGATGCAAGCTGTAGTAAATCGCACTCTCACACGTTGTCAACGTTGCTCACGTTGTAGGACAGTCGTGGAAATCGACTCTTTATCGGGTGATAAAGCGTATAGGCATCTTGAATGCTCAGCCAGTCGTAAATTTTTTTCTTTGTGCCCGTGTTTAGACAAAAGAGATTTCGTGCACCGGCGTAGCCGGCCTCGTGTTCGAGATTATAATACTGCTTTTTGTAAGGCATCACGCTAGATCAAAGTTGAGCCACCTTTTTTAAACTTGTCTGATGTGTTTTTTACTGCGTGTGTGAATGGGTGACGGTGGCGATAAGACTGTCCCCTGATGTGGTGGCAAGTGTCGTTTAGTATTTAGAATTTGCCCTATTTTTAGAACTTTTGGATTAGCAATCAAATCGACGGGTGTGTCCGACGGGTGCGAGCGACCAATGGGTGTCTCGTTTTCGCTTTTCTTGCGCTGCAAGACGTTGAGCAGTAACTCTGTTATGTTTGAGCGTGGTATGACATGACCATCGATGCACACAGTGCCTGTATTGTCCCATTTTAGACGATCAGGCGCTCTTGTTTTCCAATGTCGAAGCAAACGCCGGGCTTTGGGAATGTAAATTTTTAACAGCTTATCGAGTATAGTCCCCGCCGTCCCCGCCGCCCTCGCCGCCACCGCCACTGGCGCTAGGTTTTTTTGTTTGAGTTTACTATAAAAATTGGCTAGCGACGAATAATTTTTCAGTACTCTTCTCATCAGTCACGTATAGACGTCATGGACATTCGTTGGAAACATCCATTTACCTGCTGTGTGTGCGGTCCTACAGGATGCGGAAAAACGCTATTTGTTCAACGGTTTCTCGCCCATCTACCGACAATGTGCGACGCAGCATTTCAGCGTATATTATTTTACTACGCCGAATGGCAAGAGGCATATCGAACGGCCTTCAACGCAAGTATCGAATTTAGCGAAGGTTTACCGCAGGCGAGCGACTATTCGCACGACAATGAGAAAAAAAAATTTCTCATTCTCGACGATCTTATCCGAGAGTCGTCGAGCGACGTTATTTTGAATTTATTTACCAAAGACAGTCATCACAAAAATATAAGCGTCATATTCATCACGCAAATTTTTTTTCACAAAGGAAAGGCACAGTGCGACATAAGCCTAAATATAAAATATCTCGTGTTGTTCAAAAACCCACGCGACAAATCACAGATACATCATCTAGCGTGTCAAATTCGCCCAGAGGATTCGCTTTTTCTACGCGACGCGTACGTTGATGCTACCCGTTTGCCTCATTCTTATCTCTTTATAGATCTCTCGCAGGATTGCTTGGACGAGTTTAGATTTCGTAGGAACGTGTTTCCCGAAGACGACGAGCCACATTATGCGTACATGCCAAAGTACCTTAAATCACGCTGATTACTCGAGACAAGCGTCAGTTGGAAAACAACTATGGTTATGTACAGACGCGTGGGTGGACAGCGCAGTACACAGCCTCGGGGTAAGCATTTTTCCAAGAAAAATCTTGCGGTTCTCGGGGTGCTCTGCCACTGTGTCAAAAAACATCGAACAGCTATAGCGCGTACGGTTGACAAACCACTCGTCAAATGCATATGTGAGTGTGTGTTGAATGTTTTACAAGGGGTCGTAAATTTGAGCGTTAGCGACAAGAGACGTTTGCGCAGACATAAATATATACTTAGAAAGTTGAGCAACGACAGCCGCATAGACGCTGACTGGAGCACTAAGAAACGTACTATAGTTTAGAGTGGCGGATCATTTTGCCGCTCTTGCTGGTTCCGATACTTGGAACGCTAATCTCAAAAATATTTGGCGGCCGTACGCAGTAACATGGAGCGTGCCCGTAAAATGATACTCGTACCCAAAAGCACGTTTCAGCCTACCACGGCAACGCCGACGACGACTCCGATGACGACGACGACGAGCCCGCCCGCTGAGCCGAGTCTTGAGACGGAGTCAAGTGTGGCAGAAAAAAGTTTACAAACACAGGGTGATAATTTTTCACGCTTAGACGGTGAAATGTACGATGTTTTACGCTCAAAAACGGCGCGCGATGATTACGAAAAATGTTTAAATTATTTACAAATTTTACGTGGTTATCTTTTTTCCGAGACGGTGAACGTCTGGTGGAGCGTAAAATTGACGAAGAGGCGCGCTCGTCGCTCAGCAAGGAGACTATACTCGATGGGCTGTCAAAAATTTACATTCCCAAAGCCCGGCGCTTGCTTCGACATTGGAAAACAAGAGCGCCTGATCGTCTAAAATGGGACAATACAGGCACTGTGTGTATCGATGGTCATGTCATACTACGCTCAAACATAACAGAGTTACTGCTCGACGTCTTGCAGCGCAAGAAAAGCGAAAACGAGACACCCATTGGTCGCTACGAATTCGCGCAATTTCTCAAAGCAAGCGACACACCCGTCGATTTGATTGCTAATCCAAAAGTTCTAAAAATAGGGCAAATTCTAAATACTAAACGACACTTGCCACCACATCAGGGGACAGTCTTATCGCCACCGTCACCCATTCACACACGCAGTAAAAAAACACATCAGACGAATTCAAAAAAGGTGGCTCCAAAAAAGCAGTATTATAATCTCGAACGCGAGGCCGGCTACGCCGGTGCACGAAATCTCTTGCGTCTAAACACAGGCACAAAGAAAAAAATTTACGACTGGCTGAGCACTCAAGATGCCTATACGCTTTATCATCCGATAAAGAGACGATTTCCACGACTGTCCTACAACGTAAGCAACGTTAACGACGTGTGAGAGTGCGATGTACTACAGCTTCAATCTATAAAGGATTACAACGACGGATACTGCTGGGTTGAACCATTGAAGAATAAAACAGCGAGCAATGTCGCTGATGCATTTAAACGTGTTATCGACAGAGCGCACCCTCGTCTACCCTTGTGCGTACAGACCGATCGAGGCAAGAAATTTGTTAGCACGACGTTTCAAAATCTTCTTGGTGCGCAACACATCGACTTTCGCGTCGCCCACAATCCCGATATCAAGGCCGCGGTCGTCGAGCGTCTCAACAGAATGCTGCGCGAAAGGATCTGGCGATATTTTAGCCATCAAAACACCAAACGATACATCGATGTCTTACAAAAAATCGTTTACGCGTACAATCATTCGCTACATAGTGGCATACGAATGCGCCCAGCCGATGTTGACATTTACAACGTACCGCAAGCGCGCGAAAACTTATCCAAACGAGCACGCTGTAATTATCGGAGTCGTCGTCGCCGCAAGAGTCCACCGATACATGCTCAATTCAACGTAGGAGACCTTGTACGCATCAGTCGAACAAAATTCAATGTAGGAAACCTTGTACGCAACAGTCGAACTAAAAACACCTTCGAGCGAGGATACGAGAAAAATTTTAGCGAGGAAATTTTTAAAATAAGACGGTTTCTTTTACAAAGAGGAAGTCGTGCGTCTAGGACACGAGCGTCTGGCGGCTGATGAGCACTTTCAGATTGAACGCATCGTGCGCTCAAAAGGCCGGGGTGTGAACAAACAGCTGCTTGTCAAGTGGTTAGGCTATTCGGATAAATTTAATTCTGGGGTGAATTGGGTTGGGTTGGGTCAAAGCGAGCGAAATCGAGGATATTTCGTAAAAAATGGACACATACGAAGATTTTTACATGGTGTTGCCGAGCAACAGTAGTATGTCATACTTTCCCGATAACACAACTAGCTGCTTCACGACACACTTACAACGCGAGATCAAATTACAGGGAAAATGGTGGAAATTCACATACCGTGCAGCATCGTACATTTTCAAGAAGATGAGGTATCCTACAGGTTTGCCACGTACGACGGAACGCGATTCGTAGAGGAAAAATATTATAATATACCTTCTGAAATTTATGATTCACTCTCACAGCTGGTGGACGTGATAAACTGTTCAAACAATAGTCATCAAATGCTCGAACCCGAAAAATTGAAAAATTTCGACGTATACTCGGTTTCGATGACAGAACTGAAAAACAAATGACGCCTTTTACGACTTTAAACAGTGAGCGTCTCATAGTTGCCGAGAGGCCTGCATCGCTCTCTCGAGCCATTCCAGACCAACTGTATGTTTACACAGACATCTGTGAACCGTATACTGTAGGCGACACACAGGCTGCCCTCTTGCGCATTGTTTCGATGGATACTTTTAAATTCAGATATGGCTGCACCACTGTACAGCGCTTTGCGCCCGCTCACTATATACCGCTTCTCTATCATAATTTCAATAATATTGTTATAGATATAAGAGCTCAACACGGTCACCGTATACCATTCGAGTGTGGTACGCTGACGGTAACACTACACTGTAAACGCAGTCGATAAACTTTGCACGACAGTCTGGTGGTCGGCCACAAAGGAATCAACCAAACGTATCAGAAGATGCGCGAACGATACTACTGGCCCGGGATGCGTAATGACATCCTAGACTATGTGCGGAAATACTCTAGTTGCCAGGAGAAAAAGATTGAGCGAATTAAAACCCGAGAGCCAATGATCATTACTGACACACCTGTAGAGGCTTTCGATAAGGTCTATATAGATACGGTGGGCAAGCTAAAAACTACTCCAAAAGGAAACTGCCACCTGCTCACCATACAATGCAACTTGACCAAATACCTCATCGCGATTCCCCTTCCCAACATCAAGGCTATTACCATTGCGGTCGCATTGGTTGAACACCTTATCTGCAAGTTTGGAGCTCCGCGGGCGATCCTGTCGGATCGAGGGACCAGTTTCCTCTCGGAAGTCTTCAGCAACTTAATGCAGATATTCAAAATCCACCACCTCAGCACATCCGGTTACCATCCTCAGACGAATGAATCCCTAGAGAGGAGTCACGCGCCTCTTATTGATTTCATCCAGTCCTATTCAGACCAATATGATGACTGGAACAATCTCGCATCCTTCGCAACGTTCACATATAACACCAGTGTTCATGCGGCTACAAACTTTACGCCCTTTGAACTCGTGTATGGGAAGCTTGCGCGGTTTCCAGTCCGAATTCGTAACGATGAGCGTCTGCGAACCTACAATCACTACCTACAAGATTTACTAAGTAGACTGGGAGACTTACAAAGAATGGCAGGAGAAACACAAACCGCCAATAAGGTCAGAACCAAGGAGCGGCATGACAAACGAATTAATCACCTCGGAGCAAAGGCAGGAGACTATGTGTGGGTGTTGAATGACAACAGGAAATCTAAATTCGACAGTTTCTACCACAAACCCCTGAAGGTTGTAGAAATTCTGGGGCGAAATAACGTAATATTAGGGTCACCTAAGGGAAAATGGATTCGAAAACACGCCGATAAATTAAAGATTATCCCCCCAGATCCCTCTGATTAACCTCTGTTACAGGAACACTATGCGGCTACTGGTCACTGTTATATTTTTGTTTGCGATTGGGACTTTTGAAGAAGCGGGTTCCCAGTTCGAGGTGACCACCCTGCGTACCAATCCGAGCATCTACTACGAGCGATTACCGCCAGTAAGGATTCGGAAAGGAGACTGGAAAATTATCATTTATGTGGATCTACACGTGTTCATAAACACCCATCGGTCATCTGCCAGCTACGACGTTAGTTTAAAATATTGCATCGGATACTTTGACGTACACCGATGTTATACTCTCCTAAATAAGGACTTATTATTAATAAAAAATAAATGGGTGTGAAAACCAGGACCCTCCAACTGCTGCACCAGGAAATACGTACCGTGGCCGAGTCAATGAACGTGAAGGAATCTAATACCGCTCCCCAGTTACGAGGCCTTAGAACAAAACAGATGGCTCCTCTTGGCGTAGTTGGAAGTATTAGCAAGGGACTATTTGGGCTCATCACCGAGGACGACGCCGATCAAATTAATAAAAATATCGATCAATTGTTCCAAGATCAAGCTAGGCTGACTAAACTTGCTGAGGAGAAAACTCACATCCTGTCGGCAGGGTTAGAGGACTTGTATAACACCACGGCAGCACATCAAGCACTGGTGAAGAACATGGGGATACAGTTGAGGGAAAAATTAAATAACCTCACCCGTGACTCGGATTTCCTGTGGGAATTAAATGCATTCGCCAAACAAACCGATGCAAAAATGGATCACGTCATCCACAGCAACCGGGAGTTACTTAACATCCTCAACAGCCTGTTGGAGAAAAGGATTCATCCCACATTACTCTTACAGGACACTATTCAACGCATCGCCAAAGACGTACGGCAATATGAGTTAGACCTCCCGATTCCCTCGAAACATCTCCGGGCTGAGGAAATCTCAAGGATAGCCTCCATGGACGCCATATATCACTCTGGGAGAGTCCTAGTATGGTTAAGCCTACCTCTCGTTGACCGTTCTTCCTATGACATATACAAACTGCACTCAGTAAACATTCCGCAACAGCTAACCGTAGGAGCTCTAGGATCAGCCTATATTATTCCTGAGTATGAATATATGATCCTCAGTAAGGATCAGAGGACTTACCTTAAGGTTTACCAGCATTAACTGAAGGACTGCCTTGATACCCACTATGGTTGTATATGCCCTACGCATGGAGGGACCTACACTACCGGTGTACGAAAGGAATGCGAAATCGAAGTGCTAATCAACCCAACGAAGGAAACCATCTCACTTTGTAATGTCATGATGAAACGAGATAAGATCACCCAGTGGCAGTATTTATAAGCTGATGGAACCTGGCTCTTCTTGACGACAAAGGCTGAAAACGTTCAAGTCTCATGTCCTAGGGAGATATATGAAAATGTTGAGTTAAGAGGAGTGGGCATACTAAGGCTAGCCGAAGGATGTATAGGGCGATCCCCTGACATCACATTAGTATCCAACAACATGAGGACTTCTAGGACACAATACATCTATGACCCAAACCTGCACCTGAACATCACTGATGTTCTCCCTACCCTGAAACCGCAGGATGGCGGGGCTAATGCCGTGGAGGAATTGGCAAAAACCCCCAGCTGGACGACCAGGAAGGAATCCTTGAAAACAATAGCTTCCCAGATACAAGAAATTGGACGCCATAAGCGGGATACCACCTTCACGAATAATCTCCTATATGGAGGCATCAGGTCGCCATTTGCTTGGGAATTGGCATATACGCGTATGCCAGGATTTCGAAAGGAGGAAGAAAAACGATCCTATCTCTTCACGAATCTTGCTATCGCCCTGATGAGTTGCCAGTTCGCGCAATAATGCCCAAGGGCTCGGGACCTAGCCTCACAAAACCAAATTTTTCGCCTCCCATTACAACCATTGAAATTGACTAGATTAAGAGAGTAAAATCCACCTCCCTTTTCCAGGGCAGTCTAGTGGACTTTACATTTAAGCATGAATTCTGACATCTCTGAGCTCCTCACCCGTACGACGGATGGAACAACTAATCGCTGGACGCACGATTCCCCGAGAGGCCTCCGAGGAGAAAAACACCAAGGACCTTGGGACTAAGGGTGGACAGGAAATACCCCCAAAGGGGACTGCGGGCGTGGCCGTGACAACCCAGCGAATGAAATCAGAAATTCATACGACCCGACCCAGGGATAGCGGGTGGGACAGTAACCGCATATTTTGCCAACTGCCATGGATTAGGCGAATACCGGACGGATCCATGCAGGAAAGCTGCGATAAAACGAGCGAGCGCTATTTCTTCACACATTTCGCCAAGTTCGGCACCATGGAGTACTGTTACGTGAAAAGGGATTGTTACAACCGGCTGTCCCATGGATTCGTCAGATATCACTCGCGATCGGATGCCGATCACGCTCTCCGTTCCAGCGACCCACGATATCGGACACGGCCGGCCCGACCTCAAAATACCTTTACTAACCGGGTTGTGGGAAAAAGCGCCCTGTGGACTCATCATTGATATCAGGAACTGGAATGCCCACCTATCCACATGCATCCGCCAACGGTGCCTAGAGAACCGGGAAAAGAAAGGGAGAATTTAAAGCAACGACATCCCCTAATCAGACCTTCCCTGCAAAATTCCGTTTTCCTTTCTCTTTTTTTTCCTTTTTTCCTTCCCTCCCTGTTGTATAGAATTATATTAATAAACTTCTTCTGTTACAGCTAATAATTTCGACCACAACCAACAACCGCACGGAAATACAGAATGAGCTAGAGCTGGCTAGAGCCGCAGTTAGCTCATTCATGGAGCGACTCAGGAGACTGCACCTGGGGAGCGCACCCGCCGTGCTCGATGCGACCCTTGATCTGACTCCTGCCGAGGCCCGGCAAGCCGAAGAGGCCGTGGAGGATCTGACACCGCCCGTCGAGGAACAGGACGGGGCCGAAGTTTCGAAGACGAAGTTGAGATTGCCATCGGGGTCCGGCTTATAAATATCTATGGGTGTCCGGACGAGCCCACGACGGGAAATTTTGAATACGTAGAAGTAAGGTCCACGTAGATTCTACAGAAGATGCTGCCGAAGGACTGAGCGGTGAACTTCTACGGACCAATCAAAAACAAAAAGAGTCAAAGGATAAGCTACATCCTCTAGGCGGAATTTGAAAGCCTGGAACAATGCCTTGCTGTCTGCTATAAATATAGTAGCTGGACCTATGAGGACCTGGAGTTCGAGAATGACGAAGAAGACGGCGCCTTTGGATATGAGACCACCGAAACTCAGGATCCCTTGCCACCAGAGCCAGAACCTCCCGTGATTCCCCTGCCGCTAGCTACCGAGAGTGCGGAACAGAGGATCGATAGATTCATCAGAAACCGCACCCGGGAGCAAATCAAGAGGAGCGAGCATGTCGCCGGCTTGCGGATTTCTATCGTCATCAAGCCATCGCAGGAGGAGATCGAGGTAGTCCGAGAATTCGGAGCCTACGGACCCATCGATTATTTTAACCACTACCCCATTGGGAATCGGGAAGTCCTGCAGCTATATATTAAATACTTCAATTTAGAACATGCCCAGCGTGCCTTGAGAGAGGCTCCAGCTCACTACGGGGCTAGGGAAACAGTTCCGCCGACATTGGCACGTAAGGACAGAAAGGGCCGTATCACGGTGTTCCACTCAGACTGCAAACGCGACGTTATTCGGAAACATTTAGCCAATCACGAGAAGATCTGCTATTACCAGACTGGAGCGGCTTGCATCAGGCATCGCGCGTGTGGATTCAGGATGAGAACCAGGAATCTGAAAGAGCATTTAACCTATTGTAAGCGGGATTCCAAATAAAGGATCCGCGGATAAGTCATAGTATATTTTTTTCCCCGAATAAAGGACTTTTTACATTTTTTCCAACAAAAAAATATATGGACTTTCTTCATTCCCTACCCATTTGCCATTCCTACGGACCTTATCTTTGCAGCGATCTTGTAACAGCCTACCCAACGATCATATCGAACAGCTCCAGAAGAATTCTAGTTTGCCAAGGGGTGACAAACCTTTTTTGTAAGGGGTTGGTGTTACGTGACACCCTTGTCCGCGTGTCGCTTAACAAAATTTTTTCTTTTTAATACATATATTCTATTCAATTTTACCATAAATCCAAGCCAATAGTTTTAGAACGGCTTTAAAAGCGGCACGCACAGTGCGAAGTTGTCGCATGATTACCTCTCCCCAAGCCTAATCCGCGCATTCCTATACGCGCTGAAGGGAAAACCGAAACTTCAAGCTGTGAAGTAAAGGGGAGGGACGAGTAACAGAGCGTGCGACGCTGCACAAAGCGTCAGTACCGAGTTAGCAACCTACGTGGGTATATACAATTAGAAGTATAGAGCGAGGACGCTTTTGAGATTAGCAAAAATTATAAATCACTGGACGTGTAGAATTTTGAATAGTTATACAATTGATTAAATACCGTTTATATAAAAGTTACATCAAGGAAATTACAAGCCATAGCTTACGAGACTGATACTAAGGATTTTGATTGATCATAATTAAAATAACACGAACTTTACAGTAATTCGCATAATAATCTCAAGGATTTACGTAAAGAAAAAAAAAGGAATTAGACTGTTAAGGATATTAAAAAGCAGGATCCATCAATAACAACGAGCATATTTTTCACTATACGCCTTCCGCCAAAATTCTATTTTTGTTACACACGGAAATACGGAGCCATCAAGCATACATAAAACGATCGGAACGAATTGTAACGCATCCAATTATTTTCAAAGACATCAGACAGTTAACTTGTAGTAAGCTGCTTTCTCTTAACATTTTTTTCCCTCAAACTTACATACATAAATAACAATCGTATACGTAGAAATTGCACCCCGCGCGTTACATCAGATAAGCGATCGATAAATTATACATTTAATTTATAAATGTATAATAACTGCGTGTGCATAAACACAAAGTGAATCCCTCGTTGGAAATCTACGATCTCCGATTAACAAAAATTTGAGTAGGTTGTCGCCCGGGTTATAAATTTTACAAAAGTTACATTTTGAAATTAGATTAACGACAAATCACATTGAAAATATTCACCTCATCTAACACTTTTATAAGAACTAGATTATCACCTGTATGTGCTTCAGGATATAATCTCAGCGTTATTAAATTAATACAATTTTTCCTTTCTTTCTTCTTTGTGTTGAGAATTACCATCTTGAGAGGTTCACGTTTTGTTTTTTTCTGGTGTCTCGGTCGAACTCACTCCGTGTCTCCCCTAGGATCATGCCTCAAGCGCACCACCGTTGTAATATTTCCTTGCTTATTATGCGACGAGGTTAAGTGCGCGACCGAGAATAGCAGACCGCTTATCTCTCTCTGTCTCGCTCTCTCCCTTTCTCTCCCCTTCTCTCGCCGCGAAGCTAGCTGCCGCCGCTACGGCTCTCTCGCAAGGTGAGTCTACATCGCGGGCCTCCCATCCCGCGAGCGAACCGAGCGACGTTACATAGAGGGCGCCCGCGTCCCAATGGGGTGAACCCCGACCGTATAACAGTAGAGTAATAGCAGTACGTTATACTGAGAATTGAACGGAGTTACGGTAGTATACATACACATAGCATATGATAGAGGAAAGGGGAGGCCATACCCTAACTTAATCAAAATTACTATCTGAATTAACTAACCCCTCGTTTTAATTCTAATATTATAATTTCATTAGATTTAACTAATGTATGCGGAACATGTTGGGATAAATAGATCAATTTCTCTGTAGTCGCATTTTATAATTAATAAACATGGTTCTTATAATTTTGTCCCTTTATTACTGTAATTTCTCCATTGTGATCCTAATTGAATTAATTTTAATTTTCATACCTTTCCTTCTTTTCCCACTTTGGTTATATATTAATCGGATCAATTAAGATACTGGGGACGTCCGATTCGATTTTTAGGCATACATGATTCCCCATATTTAAGGTTACCATCGAAAATAGACGCCAAGAACGAGATACCAAGATTCCGATTCCGTTTAGCAGTGAACATCTTCTATATCAATCGTTTATGGGGACGATTGACAAATGACAGAGGGCATAAGGTTTTCCTAAAGGATGCAATCCGACCAAGGGATTGGAGAGTGTCGTCTAAAGAAGAGATTACGAAATTCCTTTTAGCAATTTCGTAACACTAGTATTCATTATTTTTTATATAAGATTACGTTATTGTTTGTCTAACAATATCTTTTGCATTATTTAATAATAAGCTATTAATTGTTCTATTATCAATTGGCATCTACAGCCATTTTACTTATATTAAATACAATATTTAAAAATATTTTCTTTATAATCATCCTTTTCTTCTGATGATATACGTAGATTTTCTTTACACATTTTAAGAATTTTTTTATTGTAGAGAAGTAATGATAAACATACTTGCCGCAGTTTGACTTGTTGATTTCACAACTTTTTAAGAGACGAATGCAACGTTTTTACAGTATTAATTTTTCTCAATCGAATTCATAACTCTAGAAAGATAATTTATATTTATAGGAGGCTCCGAAAAGCAATATTTTATATAATCTTTGATATAATTTACTTAAAAAATATGAAAAAACATCAGTTCTAGTTAATGTAATAATATAAAATTATACAATAAAAGTACACCAATTGAAACATATGTTAAAAAGATAAAATTTATTCAAAACCCTGTCATTAAAAAATTTAAATAACAAGATTTCTAATTACAATGAAATCAAGATCAATTCACTAGCTGAAAAGGGTAATGAAGAATAAACGGAGAAAAAGAAAATGAGTAGGCCAATATTAAAACATGGAATTCTCTATTGGAGAAGCAGCATAAAAACAAAATTCTGTGGAATAAACACATGAAAATCTGTAATAAGTTAATTTGACTCTGCTCGTCATGTTAAAAAAAGGGTTTTTTCACTATTTTTACATCTTTAAAAAATTCATAGCTCTTTTCTGAAGATGAAACCCATCTTGGTCCAGGGCTTATGTTAAAGGGTTTACAATACAGAGTCAGAAAAAAATTTGTTAAACAAAAAATATTCTGTCGAACTCCTTTCTTTTTTTTTTATAAATGTACACTGAAAAGCAGCTAATCGGAGACTTTCAAAAAGGGTCATAAAAAAAATATCACGTCATTCTAGAAGTAAAATCAAACTGTTTTCCAATCAATGTGCTATACAAAAGTTTCAGGATTTTGAGGAAAAAAATGGCAAAAGTTGCGTTTTTACCAAAAATTGCAAAAGATAGCAATTTTTGATGGGCAATAATTTTTGGAATAATCCAAATATTGCTCTAAAAATTTAGGAACATGTTTTTTTTTTCATAAAATACTAAGTGTCTACAATTTTTGAGCAATGTTAAAATTTTAAACTGCTTAGTTCACCTGAAATAGCCCATATGTATTTTTCATAACTAATTGCATACAAGAGAATTATTTGAAAAATATAAAATTCACTTTTACAATCCAAAACTTTGTAAAGAAGTTGGTGAAAATAAAGCTCGTTAATTGATAAAGGATATTTTAATATTAAATGAATTTACTTTAAATGATTTTAATTAACCAAACCTTACTCTAGGCGTAGATAGTATCAACACCATTAAACCAAACCATTAAAAATCTTTACAAATTTTATAATTGCACCCTCAGAACACATAATCAATTTATGCATAGAAAAATCTAGTTGGCCTACTAATCTCAAAATGGCTCACATGGTCCTTATTTATAAAACTGGAAACAAATCATGTATATCTAACTACAGACCAATATCTTTGATTTCCAATATTGCCAAAATTTTCGAAAAAATAGTCTACAACAGGCTATATAAATTTCTTTTAGAACACAAAATTCTCTCTGATCAACAGTTTAGTTTTGTTAAAAATAAAAGAACCATAGATGCACAAAGTACTGTTTACGAAAAATTTATGAAAATTTAGACAAAAGCAAACCTGTGATTGATACGTTTTTGGATTTATCAAAAGCTTTCGATACCGTTAAACATGAAATATTGCTTAACAAATTGAACGTATGAGGCGTTTCATGTCAGACCTCCAAGCACGGCGCGCAAGTGCCAAATCATGTTTTTTTTAGCTTGTGTTTTACGGACTAAAATGTACGTTAGAAAAATAAGGATCCAATGATTTCGATGTATTTTTTCCTCAGCTTTCCAGTGGTGCTATTAGTTTTCCAAAAGTTTCTAAATTTGACCTTGAAAAAATATAAAACGTGTTATATCTCAAAAACTATATTTTTAATATTTTTGTTTGACCTGCTAGATGGAAAGAGGAGGAAATTTCACATAGGAATAAACATTTACTCCATAAAAGTGTTTTGATTTTTCCAAGATATTGTTCAAGAAACACAAGGCGCTCGGCCAACCGCGGCGTCTAGCTCGCGCGACTGTGAAGTTGGCTCGCGACCGGGACTGCTTGATTTACCATCATTACTATTTATACTCCTGAGCTTTTAAAAATCTTTAAGTATGTTTAACATTTGTATCTTCTTTAATTTAGGAAATAAATCATACTCAGATGCCAAAGATATTTTTTTAAGTTTCAGAGTCTCATTATCTATGGGAATAGAAGTGTGATATTTTTGTTTCTTTAGAATAATTTTGGGCCCAATTGTAAAAATCGTGCACGGTAAGTATTTTGTGGGCTCCTGTGAATTGTATCCACTTTTGCCATGTGCAGTGGCAAAAAATACCATTCAGCTTTTATTTTGAAATCTTTTTCATGATAAAGGAGATTATGAAAATTACTTTTGTTCTTAATATGTTGTACTGCTCCGTTAGTTACATAATAAACTTTTTTTAGTTGGTGATAGCTCTTAAAATAATTCATAATACTGTTTTGATATTCATATGCCGAAACAGTATCATGATTTAAGTTATCGGAACTAATAGCTACACTTTGGTGTTTAAGTTCATCATTTTCTCGATAATACTCTATAACTGTAAATGTAGTCGCTTGATTATTATTTGAGTGAAACGATTGAACTGAATTTTGTATAATAAAAGCGTAATTTTCAGCAAAATCAGAACAAATTACAATCTCTCCGCCTTCAAGATTTTGTTTTAATTTTCTAACAAAAAGCGCTTGTTTTTTAGCAAAAAAATCGTGCGTTTTTAATTTAATTAATCGATTTTTTAATGTTTCGAGAAAGTTAATAATTGGTTCTGTATCAAGGGTAATTGAGCTGCGATCCGTTTGCTTCCATGATTCATATTTAATTTCATGAATGGCATGATTTTTAAAACTTTGTATTATTATTTCTTGAAGAATGGAAAAATTTGCTGTATAATCCTAGCATTTGTAATCCTTCCATTCTTCAAGAAATAATAATACAAAGTTTTAAAAATCATGTTATTCATGAAATTAAATATGAATCATGGAAGCAAACGGATCGCGGCTCAATTTTACTGTACCAAAGATGTTTATAAAGCTAATGCTTTAGAATTAAAAGCTAGATTCGATAAAGCCAAATCGATTCCAGGAACATTGAAATATCACACTGTTATTCCATAGATAATGAGACTCCGAAACTTAAAAAAACATCTTTGGCTTCTGAGTATGATTAATTTCCTAAATTAAAGAAGATAAAAAATGTAAAAAAGACTTAAATATTTTTAAAAGCTCAGGAGTATAAATAGTAATGATGGTAAATCAAGCAGGTCCGGTCGCGAGCCAACTCCACAGACGTGCAAGCCAAACGCCGTGGCTGGCCGAGCGCCTTGTGTTTCTTGAACAATATCTTGGAAAAATCAAAAAACGTTTATGAAGTAAATGTCTATTTCTAGTTAAAATTTTCTCCTCTTTCGATCTAGCAGGTCAAACAAAAATATTAAAAATATAGTTTTTGAGATATAACACGTTTTATATTTTTTCAAGCTCAAATTTAGAAAATTTTGGGAAACTAATAGCACCATTGGAAAGCTGAGGAAAAAATACATCGAAATCATTGGGTCTTTATTTTTTTAAGTTACAGTTTAGTCCTTAAAACACAAGCTAAAGACAACATGTGATACGTCTCATATACGTTATTAGGGGTAAAGCTTTAGATTGTTTGAAAGCTATCTCACTAACAGACGTCAAAGAGTGCGTTTACAAAACTACACAAGTGATTACAGAGAAATATCTTGTGGTATTCCACAAAGAACTATTCTAGGACGACTACTGTTTATTTTGGACGTTAACGATTTACTGACAGATATCCTAAAAGGGTCTATTTTATCTTACACAGATGACACGTCATCTTTCTAGTGATAACACGTGGTCAGTGAAAAAATGAACCAATATCTAGATAAAGTGGCTGTATTGTTAGTCTTAAATAAACTATCCCTTAACATAGAAAAAACTCAAAATATAACTTTCGGAAACTATCGAGATAGTGTACCAAGTATGGCTAACATAATTAATCAGCAAATAACAGGAACAGAGAACTATAAATATTTAGGATTAATTTTCGACTTCAATATGAGATGACATAGATACATTAAATACTTGACCGATAAAACAAAATACTTAATATATATTTTAGAAAATTAAAAAAAATAATGGATACTGAGGCGTTAAAGATTATTTCTTACTCCTTCTTCCATAATGTAATAAACTCTGGTATTATCGCCTGGGGTGGTACTTATCCAACGCAACTGAATATGATCCAGCAGATCCAAAATAAATTACTAAAAATAATTTTCAAAAAGATATTTCTAGAGGGCAACTTGCCTCTGCATGTAAAACAAATGTTTACTCTTAAATCTTTATATTGTCACTTCAACACTTTAAAAGATGCCTTTCATAATAGCAAGCCCAATACAAGGAAAAAAACGCTGCAGCTACCTCAGATGTCCAAAAGTATCAGCGTTAAAAACAGTTTTATAGTTGCTATGAAGGCTTCCAATGAACTGCTAAATGATCTCAAATATTTCACAAATAAGAGGAGTACAATTAAATACAAGCTAAAACTAAAATTCTTTAGAAGGTAATATTAGTATAATAACTTTAAGCATAAACACGTTAGAAGATATAATGTGCAACTAACTAGGAGAGGTCACGGACTCCGGATCACAGATTTTGCTCAAACTTTGAAGTATGTTTTTAGATGCTAAAATATGAAGAATGCTAGAATATCAGTCCCTAACTAGCTGTATTAGATAGAAATACTGAATAAAATGCTCTGTTTTATTTGTTTATTGGTTAAGCTAGAAAATCCTTACATATAATTGTAAAAAAAGACAATAAAACTAGAGATTACAAGTTTTACGTTGCTTTTTTCAGAATTAAAAAATATTAAATATAATACAGTTAAAGCCTGTCAATATATCAATTTTTATTGCTTAACTTTAAACTTTCATAACTTTTGATATATTTAATTTTTTTTTATTTCTGAAAAAAGCAACGTAAAACAAGTAATCTCTAGTTGTTTTCTTTTTTTTACAATTATATATAAGGATTTTTTAGCTTAACCAATAAACAAATAAAACAGAGCATTTTTTCTATTGTTGTGTGTCACCCTCCATGTTTCTTCTTTGTAATATATTCTGCCGATCTTTGAGGGAAATGTATTGAAGTTTTAAAATCTAACTCAATACATTTTAGCGACGTTTCGTCAGCATAATTCGTTGACCTCTTCAGGCTTTATTAAAAAACACAATAGAAAATTAATTATCACATAACTTTTACAAAAAAAAATTTTCACAATGTCAGTCAAAAACAAAAAATTTTACCTGCTCTTTAACTTTCAGACCAAAAAATTAA